>CAJPEX010000515.1:55671-97821 GCA_905338405.1 Notodromas monacha
GAAGGTATGGTTAAGAAGGAAGCCAATTTTTGATTGATCAGCGTACATTTTCCTCTGGAATACTCGAATCTTTGAAATAAATTGCGTGTTTCACCTCCCCAAAAATTACTACTGGAGAAATCGATTTTTAAAATGTTCCTTGTCTTCGTGTTTTTGTGAGAATTGCTCCATACGTTTTGAGACTGAATCAATTTATATTAGGTGTTGAGTTGATCAGGAGTCAAATTTTAACAGAATGATAACGTTTTCCAAGAGACCAAATAAATTTTCTGGACGTCGTCATTAAAAATACGACATCGTTCGAAGACTCTCCACAATTTCTTCAATGGAAAAGAAATGCTTGCGATATTGATTTTTAAATACAGTATATTATTCAAAACTTTTGAAACGTCCATTTTTTTGTATTTGTTCTGTGACGTGGTCGATTTCGTTTTCCCCCATCTCTCGTCCTCTTCACATTTATGGCTGCTGCGCGTGTGACGCATTTGCTTTTCCTCATGCCAGCTCAGGAAGTTGACTTCTCTCTCTCTACTCACCACCAGCGATGGTGTACAGTACCTCTTATAAGAAAGTCTTTTGTATTTATAGTACAGTACAGTACTGTACTGTACGCTGTTCCGCATCGAAAAGTAGGTAGGAAGGAAGGAAGCGAGAAAGCCGTTCCACATGCGATGTTACACTCGGAAACTTTCAGTTGCTACTTACGAAGTCAAGATTTCTGAACTTTCCTTTTCTTCAATATTGCGTGCGAGTCTTGAATTTTTATTCAAGAATGGAACAATACCTATGGCGAATGTGTAGAATTTTAATATTTTTTTTTCTTCAGTTTTTGACTGTGCATTCTAGAGGCGTCGTTATGTGGATTTTTAATGTCAACTGATCGCAATTTTTCTGTGTTCCTGAATTAAAATTATCTGCTGCATGCCATTGAAATTTGAGACCACGTCATCATGGAAAAGTTGTGCAATTTTTAGTGCGTTTTACCTTATTCAAATGAGAAACGAAGGAACGAAAATCATGTCTCACGGAATCCTGAAAATATTCACATATTTTTCACAAGGAATTGCGAGCTTTTGATCTGCCACCACTTTTTTGTTGTTCGAAATTCAGTGGTTATCGGGAGAGTTTTTTTTCGAATGCTTGCGAGTGTGACCAGCTAAGATTTTAAATTATGATTTCGAAGGACAACTCCAGCAACTGTTCCAAAGTTAGCAACACGTTTCGGGGTTCCCAAAAAAAGCCCCATGAGATTGATGGAAGCTGTCTTGTACCTCCAGTCTGGATTCTTGGAATACGAATTTTATGCATCGAGTCATTGAATATGTCACTACATATCAGAATATTTTAGCGTCGGAAAATGCGTGTCGCTTTTTTTCGTTTGTAAGAATTCGTGAGTATGCCAACTTGAGTTATTCCTGGCGACCTTCTGAAATGTCATTGTATTCGAACTCAATCATTCGATTTTCAACTGCTGTCGAATACTCTGAAGCATACGAAAGAGAGAGAAAATACCGAGGAAGTATCAGTGTAATCTTTGCTTAATTTGATTGCCATTCTTGATTCTTCCCACTATCTAACTCAATTTAAGAAAATTCACAAATTCTTGGAAGCCGGTGCTTATTTTATTTAACGGATAAAGGCAGTAAATATTGTCGATTCTTGATTGTTTTAAAATTTTATCGACCGAATCGCATCAAGAGTCGGAAAAGCCTTGAAAGTCAGTGAAATTTGGAACGAAATAATATCAACGTGTGATGATTTCACCGTTCGTTCTTCGAATTGAGTGAGGTTTGATATCAAAATTACTGGGGCTTATCGAAATCCACGTGGACTTTGATTTCTCTTCAAACTTCTTTCCGTATGTTTTAAACGTTCAGAGCAGAAGTGCTTTTATAATACGCAAAACCTTAGTTAAGCACACTGTCGCTGAGGCTCCTTTAAATACAACCAGAATTAAAGCTCCTTAAAGAACTGGATTAAGACAAACTGGATTTATATAGTGGTAAACGCAATAGGGTTGCTCTGATAACGTCAATGATTGGCTTCTTATTTTCTTTTACGTAATGTAAACCATTTACACTTGATTTAGTTTGAACATGGCGCAGCGGAATTTCGGCAAAATTTATCAGCAAGAGTTTAGTAAACGTGCGAAAAATTTAGCTTCGAACTCTTTCCTAAATGTCGTGAAATTTTGGGGGGGGGAATGGAAGAATAAAATTGACTCCGGCAGGGCGCGAGGGATTTGGCGCCGGGACAGGAAAAAAAAAATTAGCGAGGTCACTTGTGTGAGCACGTGCATGGATTGAATGTAATGAACGCATGCATGCATGTAACCAACCGGGACTTCGGGTCGTGGCGCCCAAGGCCGTGGGTACCACCAGCAACCCGTGTAAGCTACATCAGGAGCTCCACGGGCATCAGAAAAGCAGGAGCAGCAGCAGCCGGTTGCACGCGTTGTCCTTGGGTCAGGGTTTCGGGGCTGGTGGGGGGCTATGATTTGCTCTACCGGGACATGGCCCATTGACGTGCAACGGAAATGTGTAGGGGAAGAAATGGAGTTGACCTCTCTTTGTAGTATGTCCAGGGTTCTGTGTGTGTGTGTGTGTGTCGAGATGTGTGTGATGAGGTGCCTCGCCTTTTGTCTTTTTTTTGTTAGCCCTGCCCATAGTTCTGACTCACACGCCCACGTTTAGACGAAGAAGGCTGACCTTTTTTGTTTTCTTCTTTGTGTCAACACCTGGCTTGCTTTTGATTATGCAGCAGCAGCAGCAGCTCAGGATTATTTTCTTTTCTTTTTCCTATTCCCTGAGTTTTGTCCTTCGTGCTCTTTCCACGCATATCATGAAGACATTTTTGAGGGTATGTTTGTTGGTGTGTTGAGAAGAGAACGCGGGCATTTTTTTCTGCAAGGATGCTCAGAGGAATGAAAAATAATTGATTTTATTGCCCATATCGTTTTAAGTTGATGTTCAAATGTAGGGTATAGTATCGACTGAGTCAAGAAAAAAGAATATCGTTGGATGAAATAAATGTCTTTCTTTTTGTAATTACGAATTTAGAAATTTCCCAATCAATCACAGGCTTTTTGTGCTTGAAATATACAGTACTTATGCTTGGCTTGTTTTGACACCTTTTTTACTTGAAATATAAACTTGTCATACTTTGATTGCTTCCAAGTTTTTGTTTTTAATCTTCAGAAATTTATCCGAAATTGTAGTAATTAGATCGCCAAGCTTCGACTTTTCTTAAAATCGTCTAGATTTGTTTTTCTCAGTGTAATTATTCCAGATCGTCAATTCGATTTAATGTGATCAAAAGTACTTCTTTCTTTCTAGTAACAACAGCATTAAATTACTGTACAGTACTGTACTGCACAATTTGTTGACGTTCGAAAGCTATTGCGTATTGTTCAGTTCCTGGTTTAGCGCAACGTCTTGCAATTTTACGTGTAAATTTTGTTTGTTATTGCCAACGGTATCGAAAAGTATTTTCATTGCAGTTTCCTCCGTTTCCCAGCCCTTTTTTTTATCCTACAAATTGCAGTTTTTTCGCAGTTTCGACTCAGTTGGACGCAGCGCTTCTCATTCAAATTCATCATTCAGTCGTCCTCGAGAAAAACCGATAAAGATTTCTTCCTTATCCTTCTCAAATTATAAATGCTAATTTTTAAAATTCTGCTTTTCGAAGTTTTTGGTGCGGCAGGGTTAACTTTAATTCTTTTTGAAACGGGGGAATGTGAAGAACGAAGGAAAATCCTTGGTCACATTGCTGGAGAAAATTCCTGGTTTCCTTCCAACAATTTCGCCAACTGGGATCTCGCAACCAGAAAAGTCACGGGTGAATGCTCAAGAAAAAATATATTCTGGCGTCCCTCACAGCCCCTCCAAGGACTAAAAACCAGCCACGGCGGCAAAAGCAGACAGAAAACAAAACACGATTAGATAATGCCGGGACAGGGAGAATGGATTTTTATCCCTGACAGCTCAAATCCGTGTTTAACCTTTTTTCCATCTCATTCGAAGAGCCAGAAACAGAGTTTTAATGGGGAGTGGTTGTGTGATTCCTTACTGCCGGTGGTACAGGTTTAAAAAATAAAAATGCATTTCATGTTAATTCATATTATTTATTTTACGCCTCTGCTTGTAACGTGTACTGTACAGTGTTCTCTTACCAACTCCTGGTGAGCAAGTACCGCTGATAGCGTCGTCTTAAATCAAGGACATGTGTTATCCCTGACAGCTCAGATATGTAAATACTTTACCATTCTTCTCTCTCTTTTTTTAAAACTAATATGCTGAGTGAGAAACAAGGTTTCGCCGAGATTTGTGATTAATCCTCATTGCGATGAGAACCTGTTTACCCTTTTATTCAACCTAGTTTCACTTCCGTGACTGCACTGTCATTTTTGTGGCTCTTATTCGGATGAAGGACAAATGTTATTCCTGAAAGCTCAGATCCAAGTTCAAAATCTGTACTGTACCTTTGCGACTGTGTCTGGAGACAATACCGCCAAGTAAAATGGCAAAGATTCGAGCTTATAACAGAAATACTGTATTTTTTTAGTAACGTACCTTGACATTACTATATACAATCAAGATATTTTATAAAAATGGGACAGTTTTCAGCTGTTGAACCTTAACAGCTGAAGGAGCACATTTTGGGCAAAAAAATCAGGAGAAATTGGACTTGGAAACATTGGGTACTTGACAGTTGATCTTTGCCATTAACATTTGCGCCTCTGTTTTTCCACCGAACTCGTTTTCGAATGGAATTTCCTTGTGGCGCCTTCTATAATTTCTCTCGTAACTTCGACTCGGAGGGTTTCTAGGGTTCAGTTTCCATCTTCTACGTCAATTTTTTTCTGCGTCAGTTAAGCTTTAATCAAACCTTTTAATAGTCCTTTTTCAACGCGTACCTACTTGTTAACTACAAAGTTTTACATAGAGTTATATGTTATGTAGTAGTGGCTCAGTTCGAGTCTTACAGTTGAATCTCGTGAAGCTGTTGTGTCCTGAAAACGACTTCGTTGTAACCAGTAATTCGTTATAACGGGATTCTTTTTTATAACGATGCTCTCCTTGCTTTTCTCGTTTCACGCGTGGCATCATCTCATTGTGTTTTTTTTTTCCCTGGCGCCCTTGGTAACTTATTCTCTCACCCTCCCTAGTTGGAACATCCTGGTGTAAGTGAGTGATACTGTAGTCATACTCCGCGTCGAGGCTAGTGCCATGATGGTATGATATTCTTATTTTTATTTTTTGTAAGAGGAGTGGGGGGGATATAGAGAGGAAACGAGGGAAGGCATCAAGGTGACTCTGGGGGCACTACACGAGATGACCTTCATTTACACACAGGTATTCCTGGCCCTTCCCATCTCAACACACAGACCCGCCGCACAGCGCTCCCTGTTGATGATGGTTGGAGTGATGCCTTCGCTCCTGCTTCACGGGGCGTGGGTCGGGTATTTTTATTTATTTTATTTTTGTTGTTGCCGCAAGGTTATTGTATTTTGTCGAGAAGTAACGATTTTGTGGGAACAGAATCTGCTGATGTTTTGAGAGAGGTTGTTGAGCAGTTTTTTTTTCGAAATTCTTGGGAAATATTACGGAACCTGGTCGTCGTCAGCGGATAATGTTTAGTTCTAGAAGTTGCGAGTTGTTTTTAGAATTACTGTGGGTGTATCCTCCTTCGTTTTATAGTCAGTCATTCAAGGTAAGCCTCTTTTTTTGTTCGAATGCTGTGATCGTTACGATTGGAACTCTAGAGCCTGTCAAACCCAGGTTTTTCTTCGGGAGTGATTTTAATATCAGCTGTTCATACTTTGGAAGGAGATGTTGACTTTTTTGACATGCTGGGGAGACGTGAACTTCAAAAGCCATGTCCAGACATCCGGAGAATTTTTCGAGATACGGACACTTTGCCAACACTTCGAGGAAATGGATACTTTTTTATTCAAGTTTTTTATTTCTCGAACAAATTGAGCTGCCTTATTTGTTTTCACAAAAATGCAAATTTATTATAACTCTATGCTTAATCTATCATTCAAAGCAGGCTAGTTTTTAGCTTCCTTTTTCAGTTTATTTTTCATCATTGCGCAGTGTAGCAAAACTTTCGGACTGGTTTTTTTGCAAGGAGATAAGATTCTGTGTGGTTTTTTTTCTGTACAATTATTTTCTATATTTTCGAGTTGAGAAATGAAATTTTATTAAATTTTGGGGGACTTCTTCCAAATTTTCAGCGAGTAGGAGAACCAGTTAGAAATGTCCCCGTTCTAAGTATGGGAAAGAGTGATCCGACATGCGGACGCTGCTACTTACGGACAAGTTCCAAGCACCAATTACGTCCGCACCTTCAAGTCTTGAGGGGGTTTTTTCAGTCGCGTGGGTTACCATCTTATGCTATAAGGAACTGTGAAAAGAAACGCGGTTGAAGAGGTCGAAGTGTGGATACCGTAATTTTAGCAGAGTGCAGCCAAGAGTTGGCAGTTTTCAACCAAATGGAATTTAGAAAAGGAAGAGGACAATCGAATCCCCCACTTTTTCACGACCCTCCACCTCCTCTGCAGCCTCGGTCGTTTCGGAACTGCGGTTTTTTCTATGGAAGAACATCGCCTCGTGGAGTGCTTTTAATGCGACCTTGGAAGGTGAAGGAAATTTCTGGACACGTGACGGGGTTGGACACAAAATCGTAAACTTTTTTTTTTAATATTCGGTGGGGTTTACAGATATTTGGTCAGTTCCTTGGAAATATGGGCTGAGGTCCGTATGAATGAATTAATTTCGCGAGATTCAGGGTAAAAGCTTCGCAGGTGACGATGCTTTACGAAGTTTTCTGTCTTTTAAATGTTGCATCATCTTTCAAATCTACAGTCAAACCTGGATAAGACGCCACATCTTGTTCAGAGAGGATTTCGGTATTTTAAACTAGAAGAGCTTGGTAGTTTTTTGAAATATTATTTTTTGAAATTGTTCTACATGCAGTAATAAATCTGTCGAACAAACGATAAGTCTCAACAGTAGTGCGGTGGGTGAGATCGGATGAGTTTCGATTTCGAAGAAGAAAATGACATAATCTCAATCGTCATTTGTACAGTTTTTTTTGCCACGAATAATAAACAAAAATTGATGAAAATGTTAATCGAGCATATCTGTATGATTTGTTGAAAATAATTTCATTTTTTGTTTCTGGAAAAATACAAGAGTCCGAGGATAAAGAAAATAATAATCATGCTTAGCATTCGCGTATGAGAAAGTGAATTTCTTGAATAACGGATTGCGGTTCGTCTGCCGTTTTTAAGAATTTTTTTCTTTTGTGTGTTTTCTTGAGAAAAAAAAAACAAGTTTGATGATGGCTCAATCGTGCCGCGCCCATCTTCGGGCCCTCCTTGGCAATTTATCTTCTTGATTTTCACCTTGGTTCTTTCCTTTGTAAAATTCATTCAGATCGCGTTTTCATGAAAAAAAAGAAATTCAACCCGTAAATTTTCCTTTCGAATCCCCGAGTCATGGTCACCGTTTGAAATCACGCATCAATCAAACCCAAACTGCGCCGCGTTTTGATTCCTGTCTGTCTAAACAAGAATGCTCGGTACTTTCGAAGCGGGGAGTAAAACTTTTTTTGAAGCTGAGGGGGTTGAGTGTTCTGCGAAAATTTCCCCTTTGCAATTTTTCCTTCTACTGTATATAATTTTCGTGTCATTGTATCGTTCAGAGAAAGGATGAGAACCCGTTAGTTTGTTGGAATTTCGGGGTTGCTTGCTTGCTTGTTCCTCGTTTGCTATCGACTGCATCTTCCTCCATTATTTATTTTCCGTTAAAAGAAGAGCGGAATCAAAGTCAAAGAGCCCAGTGAAGACGATATTTTACTCCATTTTAGATGGAGTAAGTTTTTTTTTATCTGGCAGTTAGATGAAAAGAAGGAGCCCAGCAAAACTCATGTTTAAAGGAGTTTGTATGTTTGAGAAACCCTCTATCTTTAGTAGTGATGTAACAATTTTACGAAATTTTGAAACATCCACCCTTACGAATATTTGCAGGAGTTGCATAGAAAAACGTGAGAGTCAAGAAAAAGGGCTAGTGTTTATTTTTTATTCAGAATACATGTTTTTCATCAACAATTGAATTTCTTCTTGAAGATCACCGTTTTTTAAATTCAAACACTGAAAAACATCTGAAAAGTCCCCAAAATGACCAATATTAAGACAATTGAATATATCCTGGTCTAATTTGCAGAAAATATTCCTATCACGCAATAATTTTCAAAATCCCATCCTAACAAATTATTCATTAAAACGAACTTTTTCTGAAGTCCCCACAAGTTTGTTGTATCAAGATTTTTCTGTATTATTGACCAAGGATCTTGACATGATGAATAAGCTGGTCACCTTGAGGCAATGTCATCAAATATCCTTTACAGCGTTTTATTGCGTCTTAAATTATAGCTCAATATGCGATAATCTCATCTGTCGAACACTTATCAGCGCCTCTGAGTCGTGGTTACGATTTTCTGTTCCAGATCGTGTCGCGTTTTATTTAAAAAAAAATTTTTTAAAGGTGTGATGTAAGTGAGCAGTGACTATGAATAAAGGAGAAGTCTCCTGGTTTCCACGCGAATGTAAACCAGGCTGCCCGCTTCGGGGTTAATTCTTTAGCCTGATAACCTGTATCAAGATTGAAAACATGGCTGCTAGTCACCGGCAGTGGATAAAACTGAATCAGGATCTCAGAGCTGGTTTGAATAAGAATTTGAAGGAAAAAAAAATGAGAATAACAATACGCCGTCAAGTGTGCAAATGTGTCCGGGTTGGCACAAAGAAGCGGACTAAAGTTTCCCGTGTGAAAAGTTCGCGAGGGAAAATGTTGTTTGACGCTTTGCGAGAAATTCTTCCATGCGTCGGCATGTGGTATTCCATGAATGATGAATGAAATGTTTCGATATGTAATGATTTCTAACGTGTATGCGTCTTGTTTCCCCCCCCCCCCTTTTGTTAAAGCGTGTTGGATGATTGGAGGACATGCTTTTAGCATTGGAATATATTATTTCCTGTTTATTGCTTTGAATTGTTTCTTGCCCATGTCAACGTGGAGAGAAATGAAAATATTAATTTTGGAAGTGCGGCTTATTCTTGCGAGGAAATTCCAAGCTTTTTTGGTTTCAGAGACATTCTTGAATGCAACCGAGTACAGTACTGGATCGTAAATAATTGAAAGCTGGTATTTTAAGACGAAGATCCAGGTTTGACGAAAGTGCAAAAGGAAAAATTTTGATGCTTGCAAGTTTACTGTTGATGAGGTTCAATTCAAAGGTTGCCCGAAAATGTTAATTGATGAGCTAGGAATTGCCCAAATCATGCGTGTAATTGCAGAAACCATGTAACATACTTCACTCCTGCGTTTTTTCTGCTGTATTTGGAAGGATTTGACTTGTAAATTTCACACAAAAATTGAAATTATTATTATTTTAGCATTTCAAAATACAGTATGCAAAATGGGTTTGTTCGCCTTTCCGGGATGAAGTCCTGCAAATTGTTTCCTGTTGGATTCCCGGGTTCTCAGTCCTTCCAACGGATGAGAGCGAAAGAAAAATGTCCGGGATCTCTTTTCTTATTTTCCTGTGAAGTGGGGGGGGCGTAACGGTTTTCCAACGCTGGCCAAAAAATACGAAATGTCCCGTGCGTGTCATAACGGTTCCCCTTATGTGTTTCCTGTTCCGTTCCTGATTCGTTCCCTTTATTCAATTTTTTTTTGTGCGTGTCTGTGGACCTTCTGGGTTCTTCCACCCCTGGTTTCCTCCTATACCGTATGAAAAATGTTTCCCTCCTCGCTTCGTTCCTCTGAATCCCCACCCTTTGGTACTGGGTTGAATGCGTTGACCTCGCCGGTGATGTTGTTTATTTGCGCGTGTGGGGTTTCGAATCGGGCGCCGGAATACTTTAGCTTCCTTCACCTTTTTTTCGTAGGTGGAGAATAATTTAGGAGGGGGTGAACTGGATTCTTTCTCACTTTTTTCTTTCCCTGCTTTCTTGACAGATTTCGCGTTTCAGGGCTGTTTTCTGAGAAGGTTTTTCGAAGACCGGGGAAATTACGGTGGGTCTGAGAAGTGAGCGTGTGTGAAGTATACTTAACAGAGAAATATCCTGAAACTAGAGGCTTTTAGACCTGCAATTCGGGGAAAATGCGTTTTGTCTTATTCATTTTGTTTTTGCGATGAAGAGAAATCATTTGCCCTTGTGTGACTTGCGACATCGGGATCATGATTACAGACAGCAGATGAATCTGTGAATCTATTCATACAATTTAGTTCTCGGCATTGAACGAAAGTTATTTTTGTGCTGTTCGAAATTGAATTATTGACTACCATTCGACATATTTTTTTCGTGGTCGGACCTGTTGAGAAGTAGACCAAGGGAAATATTTTTCCTCCTTGTTTTCCTGTTTTTCCGTATTTTAATACAAATTAATTTAATAGTCTGCGTTTGAAAGTTTGTGTTTTGTTTCGTGGAATAATAAAGCTCTTCCTCGCACCTCAAAGCCTTGATTTGAAAGTCTTAAAATGCAATAAAATGAATATTAAATTTTATTGGCTTTGTAGATTTGTTCAAAAAGGAACGAGGAAGAATTGATGCTCATTGTTCAACTTCCCTCAGCTTTGTTTGAGGAAAAACTCGGCGACTAGCATTTGAAAGAGAGTCTTCTTTCATGAGAAATCTTTTTGGAAGTTAGGAGGGGGGAAAAAGGTGATGGCATTTTTTTTAAACCTCCAACTTTGAATTTCAAAGTTGAAGAGAAATCAGTGGATAGCAATTTTTAAGTTTCTGCAGCTTCAATCAGCTTTGTTCAAGAACGAAAATGAACTGTGTAACTAGCATTTTTTAAAGTGTCATTTTCGTGAGAGGGAAAAATTTGATGCGCTTTCTTTGGACCCCCAATAACTCCCTCAAAAATTCAAAGTTGAAAAGGAAATCAGTGAACTGAATTTTAAAGTTTCTTATTCTCCTCGGAAGGCGCATGTGTCGGTCAGCATCTTCTTTGCTTCCCCCATTTCTTATTTTCCTTGGCAATGTCGGTGTCGAGAGTGTGTGATGCTTGAGGGCCTTATTTGGTGCTGGAAGGAGTGCCCTTCTTCTCTTCCTTCCCACTCTTCTCGCTGTCTCGAGCATATGGAATGCAGGCAGGCAGGCAGNCATCTGTCGAACACTTATCAGCGCCTCTGAGTCGTGGTTACGATTTTCTGTTCCAGATCGTGTCGCGTTTTATTTAAAAAAAAATTTTTTAAAGGTGTGATGTAAGTGAGCAGTGACTATGAATAAAGGAGAAGTCTCCTGGTTTCCACGCGAATGTAAACCAGGCTGCCCGCTTCGGGGTTAATTCTTTAGCCTGATAACCTGTATCAAGATTGAAAACATGGCTGCTAGTCACCGGCAGTGGATAAAACTGAATCAGGATCTCAGAGCTGGTTTGAATAAGAATTTGAAGGAAAAAAAAATGAGAATAACAATACGCCGTCAAGTGTGCAAATGTGTCCGGGTTGGCACAAAGAAGCGGACTAAAGTTTCCCGTGTGAAAAGTTCGCGAGGGAAAATGTTGTTTGACGCTTTGCGAGAAATTCTTCCATGCGTCGGCATGTGGTATTCCATGAATGATGAATGAAATGTTTCGATATGTAATGATTTCTAACGTGTATGCGTCTTGTTTCCCCCCCCCCCTTTTGTTAAAGCGTGTTGGATGATTGGAGGACATGCTTTTAGCATTGGAATATATTATTTCCTGTTTACTGCTTCAAATTTTTGCTTGCTCATGTCAACGTGGAGAGAAACAAAAAATATTAATTTTGGAAGTGCGGCTTATTCTTGCGAGGAAATTCCAAACTTTTTGGTTTCAGAAACATGCTTGAAAGCAACCGAGTACAGTACTGGATCGTAAATAATTGAAAGCTGGTATTTTAAGACGAAGATCCAGGTTTGACGAAAGTGCAAAAGGAAAAATTTTGATGTTTGCAAGTTTACTGTTGATGAGGTTCAATTTAAAGGTTGCCCGAAAATGTTAATTGATGAGCTAAGAATTGCCCAAATCATGCGTGTAATTACAGAAACCATGTAATATGTTATATGGTACTCTTGTTGTTTTTCTGCAGTGCTTTGAAGGATTTGACTCGTAAATTTCACGCTCAAAAATTTAAATTATAATTGTTATTTTAGCATTTCAAAAGACAGTACAGTATACGAAATGGAATTGTTCGCCTGCCCGGGATGAAGTCCTGAAAATTTTTTCCTGTTCGTTTCCCGGGTTCTCAGTCCTTCCAACGGACGAGAGAGAAAGAAAAATGTCCGGGGTCTCGTTTCTCATTTTCCTGTGTAAGAAAATAAGTTATAATTTTACGCATAAATTATAATTATTATTTTAGCATTTAAAAATACAGTATACAAAATGGGTTTGCTTGTCTGTCCGGGATGAAGTCTTGCAAATTTTGTCCTGTTCGATTCCCGGGTTCTCAGTCCTTCCAACGGACGAGAAAGAGAGAAAAATGTCCGGGGTCTCCTTTCTTATTTTCCTGTGAAGGAAAATAATTTAGAATTTAATATATAAATTATTATTATTTTAGCATTTCAAAATACAGTATACAAAATGTGTTTGTTCGCCTTTCCGGGATGAAGTCCTGCAAATTGTTTCCTGTTGGATTCCCGGGTTCTCAGTCCTTCCAACGGATGAGAGCGAAAGAAAAATGTCCGGGATCTCTTTTCTCATTTTCCCGTGAAGAGGGGGGGGCGTAACGGTTTTCCAACGCTGGCCAAAAAATACGAAATGTCCCGTGCGTGTCATAACGGTTCCCCTTATGTGTTTCCTGTTCCGTTCCCTTTATTCAATTTTTTTTTTTGTGCGTGTCTGTGGACCTTCTGGGTTCTTCCACCCCTGGTTTCCTCCTATACCGTATGAAAAATGTTTCCCTCCTCGCCTCGTTCCTCTGAATCCCCACCCTTTGGTACTGGGTTGAATGCGTTGACCTCGCCGGTGATGTTGTTTATTTGCGCGTGTGGGGTTTCGAATCGGGTGCCGGAATACTTTAGCTTCCTTCGCCTTTTTATTCGTAGGTGGAGAATAATTTAGGAGGGGGTGAACTGGATTCTTTCTCACTTTTTTTTCCTGCTTTCTTGACAGATTTCGCGTTTCAGGGCTGTTCTCTGAGAAGGTTTCTCGAAGACCGGGGAAATTACGGTGGGTCTGAGAAGTGAGCGTGTGTGAAGTATACTTCACAGAGAAATATCCTGAAACTAGAGGCTTTTAGACCTGCAATTCGGGGAAAATTCCTTTTTGTTTTATTCATTTTTTTGCGATGAAGAGAAATCATTTGCCCATATGTGACTTTTGATGATATTGCTTTGAATTCCTCACTGCGACATCGGGATCATGATTACCGACAGCAGATGAATCTGTGAATCTATTCATACAATTTAGTTCTCGGCATTGAACGAAAGTTATTTTTGTGCTGTTCGAAATTGAATTATTGACTACCATTCGACATATTTTTTTCGTGGTCGGACCTGTTGAGAAGTAGACCAAGGGAAATATTTTTTCTCCTTGTTTTCCTGTTTTTCCGTATTTTAATACAAATTAATTTAATAGTCTGCGTTTGAGAGTTTGTGTTTTGTTTCGTGGAATAATAAAGCTCTTCCTCGCACCTCAAAGCCTTGATTTGAAAGTCTTAAAATGCAATAAAATAAATATTAAATTGTGTTGGCTTTGCAGATTTGTTCAAAAAGGAACGAGGAAGAATTGTTGCTCATTGTTCAGCTTCCCTCAGCTTTGTTTGAGGAAAAACTCGGCGACTAGCATTTGAAAGAGAGTCTTTTTTCATGAGAAATCTTTTCGGAACTTAGGAGGGGGAAAAAAGGTGATGGCAATTGTTTTTAAACCTCCAACTTTGAATTTCAAAGTTGAAGAGAAATCAGTGGATAGCAATTTTCAAGTTTCTGCAGCTTCAATCAGCTTTGTTCGAGAAAGAAAACAAACTGTGTAACTAGCATTTTAAAGTGTCATTTTCGTTAGAGGACCTTTCTGAAGCTGAGAGAGGGGAAAAAATTTGATGCGCTTTCTTTGGACCCCCAATAACTCCCTCAAAAATTCAAAGTTGAAAAGGAAATCAGTGAACTGAATTTTAAAGTTTCTTATTCTCCTCGGAAGGCGCATGTGTCGGTCAGCATAGAGAAGAGCTGCTGTTGCTGGTGGAAACCTTGAAAATATATTATTTTCCTCGTTAGCTGCCTTTTCCTCTCTTCACTGCGTTCGTTCATCCCTGTGCGACTCAATTGCTTTTTATTCTCTGCCCACAAACGAAGGGGTCTAACAAAAGTTCTCGGAATCGTAATTAAAATGGCAGATAATTGAGCGAAAAAGATGATTCTTCAGGGAAAACATTCTATGGCATAAGAAAATAATCAGCCCTGTTTGACAAATTTTTTTTAATGTTTTGCTGCAATATTCACCCTGGCAGAGTTTTGCTCTCCACTCAAAAGATGAGGCGCCATTCCTGAAGATTTTGTTGTTGTAGCCCAGTTTTCCCCTCAGAATTCTTTAAATCAACGTGGCGTTTATTCCAAGGGTCGCCTCCAGATTTTCCAAGGTAATGCCGCCATTTTCATCAATTGGCGGCTGTTGCTGAATGTGGAGAGCAAAACTGTGCCAGGGTGAATTTTGCAAAACATAAAAAAAATTTGTCAAACATGGTTGCTTTTTTTCTTGTGCCAAAGAATATGTTTTCCCTAAAGAATACTTTTTTCAGCTCAATTATATGCCATTTTAATTACTATTCCGAGAACTTTTGTTAGAGCCCTCGTGCGAGGGGTTTAACGAATGTTCTAGGCAAAACGGTACACAAATGAGCGGAAAAATAATCATTGTTTCGAAGAAAAAAACTTGTAGGACAAGACAAAAATGCAGCCAAGTTTGACTTTCAATATTTTTCTCTATTTTCTGTGGTAAGTGGACATCGACGAAATCAAACCCGGAAGAAAAAATAAATACTGTACAATAATAATAAAATTAAAATGAAACAACAAATAATACAATAATAAAATAAATACTTTACGTACAGGTACATTCCTGCTGTGGAAGCCGCACTTACCGGGGGAATAACGAAAGTTCTGAGAATACAAATTGAGACGGCATGCGTTAAAGCTGAAAACCATTATTGTTAAAAAAAAACATTCTCTGCTTTTTTTCCATTGCGAGAACTTTTGTTCGGCCCCGTGTGTATCCGACTTGTACGTGTATGTCCAGTATTCCCTTTTTTCCGGTTTGGAGTTTCCGGGTTTGATTTCGTTGATGTCCACTTACCACAGAAAATGGAGAGAGAAAATATATAAATGAGAACGTAATTGAATTTAGCTACACGGAAACGATGTTTGGAAATGTCGCGTCGGTGGGCGTAGATGGATGCCAGAAAACTAATGGGATACACTGTCCTGTTTTTCTCTCTCCTTTTTTTCCCCATGAGGACAGGAACCTTGTCATCTGTCATGTAGCCACTTTTCATTTATTTCAGTTTCGAGCGTCACTGGATTATCGCAGTCGGAAAATTTCATGATTTGTTTGTGTGTGTGTGTGTGTTTGACAAACGCTTTTAGTATTCTCTACCCCGGAATGTCATTTTCGCCTTTGGTGCAATTTATAGAATATATTTTGCTAAAAGTAAGGCGTCAGAGAGCACCGCCGTCAAATAATCATATTTTAGTTCGGAATCTCCAGAAGAAAAAAATCGTATTTTAGGATGAATATAATTTTTTATTAATTTTTGGAATCTGCTGGCATTGGTCTGCGTGTTCGAGTTTCTCGAATTATTTACACTATTCTTTCGCTGAAAATGTCAAAAGTGCTTGATAAGTTTAACCTTGAAAAAAAAGAACGTGGTATGTTTTGGTCTTGCGCTTCCGTGCGACTCGATTATAACGTGATGTCGTCAACGAAAATCAGAGTCGACCTCTGCAGTACCGCATAGAAACTTTTCTCTCCAAGGAAATAGTGTAAATTAAGTACAGCATTTAGAAAGACTTCGTTACTGTGAAGTACTAACCCTGATGGAATCGGACAAGTCTTGCATAATTGCTTACCGCAAACGGGTTTCGGGTACTTTATTCCTGAATGCGATTTTCAAAACAATGTTCTCTGTTCAATTACTGGAGTAATCTGCTTGAAGCAAGCATTAACAAAAATGCACCTTGAGCATTTTGAAGAAAGCTTTTCAAAGTTGGAAACCCTGGAAAATATATCTGACAACCTGGTCGGCAACAGGTGAAGGAATTCCAGTCTCCCGTGTGTGTGTGTATGTGTGTGTGTGTGTGTGTGTGATTCGTCGAGGAATAAATAAGTCAGCGGCTGAAAGAGAATCCAATATTCTGCGGCTCGTCCAACCGGAAACGAGTCATTCGCGCATTTCCTTTCCGTCGCAGAAAATCAAACGGAGATGACGACGTCGACCAGAGGAAGTGGGGAAGAGCACAGGAGAAAGGCGTCGTCGTCGTCGAATGGGATAAAAGCCTTTGATGTGCTTCGCTTCGATTGACGCGCAAATTGCAATTTCTCAAGAAAAATCTCTCTCTCTCTCTCTCTTTCTGAAAGGCGAGGGAAATGTACAGGAAGGACGGAAATACATTTTGAAAACTTTTCAATCGATAAACTCCACAACCTTGGAACTTAAACTGAATTTAGGGTTGAAACTCTTGAAAGGGAAGTTTAATTTAAACCTTTCAATTTATTTATGTTGAATATTTGAATCTGCTGCGTTTTTTGCTAAGCGAAACGCACAAAAAGAGTAACGAATAATTTTCTATCCAAGTACTGTACATTCTTCAGGGTTTTCGATGCACAAAATATTTCGTGACGAATGAAAAAGATTAAATTACACATTTCCTTGATATCAAATCAATTTTTTCTCCATATTCGAATCTGCCATTTTATGTTTGCTGAAGTCTTACGAAAGAAAACCGTGAGTTCTTGTGGCAGACTTTTAATCTAACTTGGAATCTTGAACAAAAAAGTTGACTTCTTGGTCATTCAAGTAGTACATTGTTCATTATATTATGGACATTTGAAATTCATGAAAAAATTTGCGAAATAGACGAATTTTCTCAAGTACAGTATAAATTAGATCGTGAGAGAGGACAAGATGATTTATAGCTTCATAATCATTACTTCATGAAAGAAATGCCTTTGTTGCCTTTTCTAAAAATATAATTTAAATATTTCCTGATACACCGTGTAATCGTATATACAATCTGCATCCTTCATTCGCAACTTCGTTCAGACGGGAAGATTGTTTGAAACCATTCACACAAATATTGGGACGCTGGCGACAGATATGGATGAAAATTGAAAATTTATGAAAACATTGCCAGCCTTTCACTTTTTCCAGTTATTTTTTATTTGAAAGCCTGGATTCTCGATGAAATACCGCGTTTATACTCGTCTAGTCCGCATTTATTTGGACGATGACCCTAGAGTGGGTATCTATTATGCAGTTTGTCGATTTTATGCTTCCCCTTTCCGTATTATCATTTTATTTTTATTTTTTGCTAGAACCACCTGTTGACTTCACTGATTTACACCATCACTTCACCTATCACCAGTCTCACATTAAATGTCTCAGGCGAAGGGGGGAGTCGAACCTTCATTTCTACTAGCCATTTTCTCCGGGGAGTTGCATGTCCATGTTCATGGAAAATTGGTGTCGTTTACCCCTTTGGCCACGACTAGTTTTTTATCATTATTATATAGCAAAAGAAAGAAGAAATGAAAGCATTTCCCGGTGCTTGACATGGGCTCGAATTGGGAAGTGTCTCGTTTTTGACGGTCTGTCGGGTATGACGGAATAATTGAGGCGGGTGAGGGAAGACGAGCCTTCGGGTATGCGTTTCTTGAACTTTTTTCCAGCTACTCTGGAGACAAGGAATCTTGTTGGTTTTCCAGGACACCGATTTTTTTCCGGGGAATACATTTTTTCTTCGTGTTTTTTTTTTTTGTGACGGGAGGAATATGTACAATACATTGCATTATTTTTTTTTGTCAGCGGGTGGAATGCATTCCCGGAATTTTAATTCTTGATTACCGAACGGGGTTTTTTTCTGCTATTGTCGAATATCTTCGGAATCAATCTTCGCGATCGGTACTTGTAACTTTGTTTTAGGAGTTTTCCGGGATTTTAATGGGCGAAATGCTTCAGGTTGTCTTGAGAGCTCCGAACTTTATGGAAAGATAGTTGGTCACTTCCTGAAGACTTCCAGGAAGTTTCATCAGGAAATGTATTTTTTGGGTCTTGGAATTCGGTTCCTCTTCGTTTTTATTTTTGTACGAGTTAAAATCATGTTTTCCAAGAAAGTGTGATGATTGTCGTCGTGCGTGAATATCTGTTAAAAAATGATGATTAGAAAATATCCAAAAGAGCTTACAATTTGTCTTCATTGAAAAATAAACGTGATGCGTTTTACGCTCTTGGGCGGGTTTATGGGTTTCATTTTATTGAGTCGTTGAATAGTTCCTAATTGTTGCTCAGTTTTCTGACGAACTGTAATATTTCTTACCATGCTTAATCTATCGGGTTTTATTTCGCGGTTCGAAATCGTTCAACAAATGAATCATGTTTACGCTGTGTTTTTATGGAGGTAAAGGCTGGACGGGTTCGTTACCCTGAGATTTTAGAAGTTGTATCAGTTTATGGTCCCATAAATGGAGTTTTTGTTGCCTTTTCTAACGCGGTTGAAATGTGCTCGACAAATTCATTTTTGATTGACCAGTCGGGTTTAGAATGAGGGCGTTTATCTCGGCGATTTTCTACCCTCAGCTCTTCTAGGCCGTGTCTAGAAAGCAGAGGACCTGTAGTACCGGAAATGTACACGTGTCCAATCTGATCGCGGAATACCGTCGGGATTTCAGCATCTTTCTTGAGCAGCTCCAAAAAAAAAAGTCATGAGACCCTTCACACTTAATCACAATAGAAGTGACGACAAGAATCGGATTTTTCAATCCTGACTTCTCTAGGTTGACCATATATAGAGAGTAGAAAACCTGGATTACCAGAAAACATACACTTGTCATTCCGAATTTCAAAATACCTTCGGGATTTCAGCATCTTTCTCGAACAGCTCCCACAAAAAAAAAAAAAATGTCATGAGACCCTTGAAACTTGACCTCGATCAAAGTGCCTGTAAAAATCGAATTTTGCAACCCTGGCCTCTCCCTAGACGACAGGGAATATAGACCAGTCCCACTGGATTGCAGAATACCTTCGGGATTTAAGCATCTTTCAAGATTTGCTCCGAAAAAATATCATGAAACCCTCGTTGATCACAAACGAGGAGACGACAAGAATATCATTTTTCAATCCTCAAATACATGGACTAACAGGAAACGTACGCTTGTCCAACCGGATTGCAAAATACTTTCGGGATTTCAGCATCTTTTTGACTTCTCCAGGTAGTCTATATCAAGAAAGTAGAAGACCTGAATTACCAGAAAACGTACAAGCGTCCCTAATAATTGCAAAATACCTTCGAGATTTCAGCATCTTTCTCGAACTGCTCCGACAACAAAAAAAATGTCACGAGGCCCTTCAAACTTGACATCGATCAAAGAGCCTGCAAGAGTCGATTTTTGTAGCTCTGAACTCCAGGAAAAATAGACTTGTCCCACTGGAGTGCAAAATACCTTCAGGAATGAGAAAAGGAGAGAAAGAATTGGGAGCAAAAAAAAATGTCCCTACGAATTCCAAAAAACCTTCGGGATTTCAGCATCTTTCTCGAACAGCTCCAAAAAAAACATATAAAGAAAAAAAAGCAATGAGACCCTTCAGACTTGACATCGATCAAAGAGCCTGCAGAAGAGTCGATTTTTGCATCTTTGAACTCCAGGAAAAATATACTTGTCCCACCGGAGTGCAGAATACCTTCAGGAATGAGAGAGGGAGAGAGAGAGAGAGAAATGGGAACAAAAAACAAAAAAAATGAAAAGAAACCCGGCGACTTGACAAAGGAACACGAGGGGCGACGAGGTGGAAGTAATAAGGCATGAGGAGCGATGGCCCCACAAGTGCGTTCACCCCAGACGGGCCAGGGGAAGGCGATGCGATGCCGCCGTGAACGCGGGCCAGCAGGGGGAAGAGCCGTGCAAAGTATACAAGAAACTAGAGAAGAACAAGACTAGAGCGATTCCAATAAGAAGGCGAGCAAGGAAGGAAGGGAAGAAAGAACGAACGAACGAACGAAGGAAGGCATCTGGAGCAAAAAAAGTAAAAAATTGGGGGGGAGGCCCTCACACGTATATATATATATATATACATACACTCGTCTGCCAGGGTTTGATGCTAAAGTTGGCGAATAATACTATAAAGTGGGTATTGGCTGATGGAATAATATATGCACTGGGAGAAATAAAAACTGTACATGATCGGTTTCTTTTTTTTTATTGCTGGCTGTTGAGGGGTTCAGTTTCGTGCTGTATTTCGCAAGGCACTTGAAATCGATATCTGAGGCTTTCGTGGAGAAACATCCAATTTAATAAATCCCGGGCTATTTTTGAATCTGCCCCTGGGCCAAGTTTTATCTCATGCTTTCTCGTAGACCGACGCGCGTTTGCGCTCATCATCAGCAGCCAGGGTTCGAAATTGGCGAAACAATCTTGAAGAGGGTATTTGCTGATGAAAAATTGAGTTATTGATTTGCTGATACTTTTTCAATCAGCGAATACCTGCATTATTCTCATGTTCTCTGAAAAGTTTAGTTTTAATATTCCGCGAGCTGATCCGAACCGAAATCGGAAGCATGCAGAGAAAAACCCCCGGAAATTAATCGAATCTATTTTCGGAATCTATGAGGGGAAAGTTGTTTTTGTTTAGGTCAATTATGTCACTGATTAATTTTGTCTTGGACGATAACGAGGTAGGGTTCACGAGTTCCTCGGCAAGTGAAAGAAAGGCGTCAAATTTTTATTTTTATTTTCGATGAATTGAAAGCAAAAATGAGGAAATAAACGAAACCTTACGCATTGGAAATTTGCGAACGTCAGTTCTTCACCTCTTTCTTTTTTTGACTCCGAATAAAAACTTCGAGAATTTAAATTGAGGAAAGCTATTTTTTTTTATTTTGCCTAAGAACGATTCAATCTTCAGTTTTCTTCAGATTTTGTTGAGTTATCTCCCTGTTTTCGAGTGTTTAAACTGAAGGAACGCATGTTGTACCGTACCCTAAAAAAAGTATGACCTGCATCACAGTTTTGGTGAATTATGTTGACGGAAATTATTGCAGTAGTTGTATTTTTCTCATAGTTTCACTAACTTTATTTATTTTTTGAATATGCCGAGATTTCTACCATTTCGCTCAACTAGAGCAAATGTCGGATTCTCGCGGACTCGTTGATTTTTTTGAACGAGCCCATCCACACAAAAAAACCCCTCGAAGTTCGATGCCCGAAAAAGCAAAGGAGACGGGAAAGATCCCCCTTTTTGGCGTGGTGTGGGATGTTGGGTGCTGAAGGAAAGAATTAACCACGTTGCCATGGAAGTGACTGAGGCAGGGGCCAGGGAGAAAGAAGGGAGAAGTGTAAAAAAAAAGCTGGAATGCTGACACGGGAATCCACTTCTGGATTGAAATAATCGCGTTCCTGAGCCAGGGGGGGTTTCCGTGTGGGAACGAATGGGGTTCGGGTGCTTTTCTCTCTCTCTCTCTCCTATTTTCTCACGTGTCCCCCCCCCCCCCCTCTGTATTCATCCTTGGATTACAGAAGAGAGGGGGAAAAAGGTATGTATGTAGGAAGAATACTGTATGTATGTATGTGCAGCTCTGCTTTTGTCCGGAAATTTGGGAGGATATCTTACCCAGCCTTTTTTTCCCCTGTTGCGGAAAAACACGTGAAAAATTCAGAGAGGAAACAAAATGACGTGATTTTTTTTTAATGCTCACGGTTCGCGAACATTTTGAATAGGACATGAAGTACATTACATAACGTAAACATTCACAGCTATCGATCGATTAATTTCAGCTATTCCTTTAACCCGAATTAGGTTCTGCAACAACTTGAGAGCATTTGGATGTTATTTTGTCGTGCGGCAGATCCTTCTTTGTTTGTGCCCAACCCTCAAGAAGGCGAGTCAGTGGTTATCGAAATAATCATTTCTTTTTTTTGAAAATCAATATTCATTGAACCGTGGATCAGTTATTCTCACTTGATCACTGATCATTCCACGAGATTGATGCATGATAGTCCCACACGGAAATTTGAAAAAAAAAATATCAGACAGTGTGAAAGAAAAATAATTCTGCCAACCAAGACAAACACGCCGGCTGCCCTCCCATCTTGTTTGTCTGGTGGTTGTACGGGAGAGAAATAAATGAAATAAAATAAACAGGGCCACTGTTGACAGGAATGCAACATGCTCCACTTTTGCGCCATCAACCACCACAAGCACCCTCCCTCCCCTCTTCCCTGGTGGTGCAGTGACATGTGCGGGTGGAAAACGCGAGATTCACAATAATATCGCACCTTTGCATTTTTGCTTTCCTTCCTCTCCAATGTGTTTCCTCCCCCTCTCATGTACCAGACAAGAAAACTAGGGTGAGGGTGGAAAAACATATCTCCCCCACCCTCGACAGATACTTTTTCGCCACCCCCCCCCCCCCTACCTGGAAAACATCCTGGGGTGTGGGAGAGCAGAAAATTTTGGCGGTTCACTTTTTCCGCATCTGCCAAAAGCTCTCGTTTTTTTTCCCACATGACCAACAATCCTCGACCTCATCAGGCAAAATACTGAGTTTCCCCCGTGATGAGTAAGTCCTCTCTCTCTCCACGCCAACATCCGTATAGATTGCGTGATCTGCACGCCACTTTTTCCACCCTGTGCCAAAACAAAAGCTACATTAGTCGGGAAAACTGCGAAAACAGTTGGCAGGTCGACACCCTGGGCGTGACTGATTTGGGGAAGCTGATTTTGAGTTAATTTTTCCAGTGCAAACATTATCGTTTACACGGATTTTCTAGTTCATTTACTAGTTTTTCCTTTGTGATATTCAAAAGAAGGCGGATCTTTTGAAAAGTACAATACCTGAGGATTTAACTTTGATGTACTGTACTATATTCAGGATTGTATTGTACCCTAATATTTATGAGCATTGGTTTATGTCAAGAAAATGTTTATACATACAGTATATTCTTCCCGTACTCCCCATTTTTGTTAATCAAGATGGGGAAACCGAAGATTAAAACGCTATAATTAGAACCCATACATAAAAGTTCTATGATATTTTGTTTGCTAACATTAATCGCTTCATGTTTTGGCGTAAAAAATGGGGGGGGGGCTTATTACAGCTCATAGCAACCAATTGGTGTAGCGTCTTGTAAATAATTTGTATACTGCCGTTAAAAATTAGTCTTATGAAAGGTACCCTTTTAAGATCTTGCAACCCTAAGTCTCATACGGTTCTTAGAGCGACTCTTTAGCTGTGGGCGCGGGTCACTGTGCCAACGGCTCTCGAGCACTGCAGTACCATAACTACTATCTAACGAAGGAAAAGACACATCGCGACTGTCAGTGACTTAGACAAGCACTTTCGTCCTTCAGAATTCCACGTCCAGTGATGTGACAAGAAAGACAGAGAGAATAGAAAATGAGACAGCGATTGACGACTGACTGGACATGACTGGCCTTCGGGCGAACAACCAGGTTACAAGCCCGGAAGCGAGCAAATTGTTCTGGTGACAGCGCAGAAAATAAAAATGAAAAAAATAAAGACATCGAATCTACGTGTATTTCCGTGTGGGTCTATCCATGCATCAATCTCGTGGAATGATCAGTGATCAAGTGAAAATAACTGATTCACGGTTCTATGAATCTTGATATTCAAAAAAAAGAAATGATAATTTTGATAACCACTGACCCGCCTTCTCGAGGGTTGGGCACGAAGAAAGAAGCATCTGCCGCACGACAAAATCAGCATCCAAATGCTCTCAAGTTTTTGTAAAACCTAATTCGGGTTGAAGGAATAGCTGAAATTAATCGATCAATAGCTGTGAATGTTTACGTTATGTAATGTACTTCATGTCCTATTCAAAATGTTCGCGAACCGTGAGCATTAAAAAAATCACGTCATTTTGTTTCCTCTCTGAATTTTTCACGTTTTTTTCCGCAACAGGGGAAAAAAGGCTGGGTAAGATATCCTTCCAAATTTCTGGACAAAAGCAGAGCTGCACACACGCACACACAGTATTCCTTCTGCGTACATACGGTTTTTCCCTCTCGCTCTCCAACCCCCGCCGCTCATCTCTGTCCCGTCTCTCTCTCTCTCCCTTAACCGTGTCTATATGTCTGCCCGTCCGTCTCCTTTCCTCTCTTCTCTCTCTCCTTCCCCATCCATCCATCCCACCTACCTCCGCCTCTCTGTCTTGGTCCCAGTCCCAATAAACAAGTTGGTTCCAAAGCACACGCAGACAACGAGTCTCACACCCAAGGATCCCCTGTCCCTCTCCCCGCATGCTTCACGTCCCTCGCCACGTCAGGTCCAATGCCCTTGAAAATAAAGCGCCGCGCTCCTCCAGGGTTCATCACTCCCTTTCCGTGGGAACCGGGTGGATGAACGCCTGATTCCTGAACTCCCATCCATTGCCCTCACGGAGCAACGTCCGGTGTGTGTCGCGCGAGGAGCCGTGTGCGTGTTAGTCAATCCGGCGTGCGAGACGGCATCCCGGACGGGATAAGCATGTTGTGCCCCATGCGAAAGCTTGCATCCATGCTTATACAGCATTGTACTTATTTAGAGCTAGGGACATGAACATTCCTGAGAGACTATTACTGTAATGTAATGTACTATAGGCATTCCTGGAGAGGACTGCATGCGGACTGTCTCTACAATGATTGTGTCTACACCAATTTTCTCTGTATAAAATTTTTTGTTGTTGGTCCCCTATGGTTTTCTCTCCATGTTGGATGAGTTCTCTCCAACAAAAAGTCAATTTTCCTAGACACAAATACTGTAATGCCAGAAAAGGGCCCATCTTCAGCGCACAAAATCAAGAGAAAGAAAAAATCATCAACACTACTTTGAAAGCACTGCCAAATAATTTTGGGTTCCTGCTCAACTAAAGCGAAAAATAAAATAAAACATAAAACCCCATATCCCTGGTGGACACGTTTCATGGCATGGACACATTCTTTCCTCACACCATCAATCCCATCCTGTCCCAGACCGTGCCTCGCACCCACAGACGATCACACAACAAACTTTGTTTTGCATCACACATTGCGATCACAAGCGCACACATTTGGATCAAAAATTTATTTAAAAAAAAACCAACCCACTTTTCGTACCCTTGGACAAGAAGAGAAACCGCGGATGATTGCATGAACCCCAAAAGCCCGATGCTAAATTTAACTAACCGAACATAACCTACCCCAGAAACCTAATGAATCAGATAGGTTTTGTTGAATTTTCCAAATTATCATTGGCATGCAAATCATCCGAAAAATTCCCGCCCTGTCTCTGGGGTAGGCAAACAAAGGACTCTCATCGGACCCTTTTTTTATTGTGGGTCGGATCGCCTTTTTCTTCTTTTCTGCATGCACTTGTCCGCGGGAACGTGTCACAAAGTTCCCAGAGTGTGTCCCAAGTTTGCCAAGAGGGCATACAGGACACTTCCTAGTCACGCAAGATGACAAGTTCGACGAACTAGAGGATGAAGACCGGAATGAGAGAAGAAGGAGAGGGAAAGAAAAAAAGAGCCAAAGAAAATTCGGATAAAGGAAGGGAGAGGAAGAGAAGGAAGTGAGTGTAATCGTGAACCCGGTCGGGTCTGTATGTGAGCCTGGAAGGAGGCGCGAATCGCCTCAAGCAANCGCCTGATTCCTGAACTCCCATCCATTGCCCTCACGGAGCAACGTCCGGTGTGTGTCGCGCGAGGAGCCGTGTGCGTGTTAGTCAATCCGGCGTGCGAGACGGCATCCCGGACGGGATAAGCATGTTCTGCCCCATGGGAAAGCTTGCATCCATGCTTATACAGCATTGTACTTATTTAGAGCTAGGGACATGAACATTCCTAAGAGAGTATTACTGTAATGTAATGTACTATAGGCATTCCTGGAGAGGACTGCATGCGGAATGTCTCTACAATGATTGTGTCTTCACCAATTTTCTCTGTATACATTTTTTTTACATCCCCTATGCCTATGGTTCTCCTCCCCATGTTAGATGAGTTCTCTCCAACAAAAAGTCAATTTTCCTTGACACAAATACAGTACTGCAATGCCAGAACAGGGCCCATCTTCAGCGCACAAAATCAAGAGGGCATTGTAGATTAAAAAACAAAACATCAACACTAATTTGAAAGCACTGTCAAATAATTGTGGGTTCCTGCTCAACTAAAGCAAAAATAAAATAAAACATAAAACCCCATATCCCTGGTGGACACGTTTCATGGCATGGACACATTCTTCCTCACACCATCAATCCCATCCTGTCCCAGACCGTGCCTCTCATCCACAGACGATCACACAACAAACTTTGTTTTGGATCACACATTTGGATCAAAAATCTATAAAAAAAAACCAACCCACTATTCCTACCCTTGGACAAGAAAAGAACCCCCAAAACCGAATGCTAAATTGAACTAACCGAACCTAACCTACCCCAGAAACCTAATAAATCAAATACATTTTGTTGAATTTATGAAATTAACATTGGTAAGCAAATCATCCGAAAAATCCCCGCCCTGTCTCTGGGGTAGGCAAACAAAGGACTCTCATCGGACCCTTTTTTTATTGTGGGTCGGATCGCCTTTTTCTTCTTTTCTGCATGCACTTGTCCTCGGGAACGTGTCGCAAAGTTCCCAGAGTGTGTCCCAAGTTTGCCAAGAGGGCATACAGGACACTTCCTAGTCACGCAAGATGACAAGTTCGACGAACTAGAGGATGAAGACCGGAATGAGAGAAGAAGGAGAGGGAAAGAAAAAAAGAGCCAAAGAAAATTCGGATAAAGGAAGGGAGAGGAAGAGAAGGAAGTGAGTGTAATCGTGAACCCGGTCGGGTCTGTATGTGAGCCTGGAAGGAGGCGCGAATCGCCTCAAGCAATGAACCCCTTTTTTTTTCTCTCTTACTACTCAAGGGCTCCAACATAGTTTCTAGAGTTCAATGACAGTCCAGGTGCATCCCCCACTTGTACTCGATTCATTTTCGGAACAATCAAGAGACAATTAAGTACAGGAAATGGATTCCTTTTCTCTAAGAGAAAAAAAAAACAAATTTTCTTTCTCCTTCAGCTTTCAATCAGTTTGAAGATGGATCCCAAAAGTAAAATACCATATCGACTAAAGCCAGTTTATGCTCTTTTTGCCAATGTTTTAATCAAGAAATTTAAAAAAAAAACAGACCTTTAATCACCTAAAATTTATATCACCTAAAACATCTTGCAAATCTTACTTACCCCTTTTCACTAAAACATTCAAAAATGTCTTTCAGCCAGGGGATAGCATTTTTTTCAATTTTACGCACTAAAATCCATTCAGATGAAATTAACGACAGTATACTTGCAGAACTTGAAAAAACAAACGATTCAATTCTTGCTTAACTGAGTGAGATAACAAAAATATGCCTTAATCTCTTCGCACCAAAGGTGAAGAATCCATTGGAAGGTAAACCAGCCGGAATACTGGGCGGGGTTAGGAAACCTATTTAAGGACACGGTCCATTATAATCCGAGTGCATCGACACCCTCAGCAACAGCAAAATAATAATAATAATAATAATAATAATAATAATAATAAAAAAATTGACCGGTGGTTCTCAGCGGAGGACTGCCCAGCCAGAGGCCTGGGACCAGACAGGCAGTCTTGCATGACAAATGAGTAGGCTCTCCAATTCACATGGTTGAATTCAACTGAACGCATCCGAGCTTATTCAAGGACACCAACACAGCAGTACGGTTCACAAAACATCATCCAACGAAATTTACATGATCAAGGTCCCAGCAGAACGAATAAAAAAATAAATGAATTTCGGAAGCAAATCGCATCGGAAATTTGAAGTTTTCCGATTAGATGACAGATCAAGGGTAGGGCGAGAGCAGCCAAATGGGAGATGGAGAACGAGTCGACAAGTATTTTAATATACTGTACTGTATTACACATTTTGAAATGGAGTGAAGTCACCCACTCCAGCAGGTGGCATGGAACCCGTTTTGGGTTCAGTGCTGTAAGCTTTCGGTATTCCGGGTTGTTGGCTAATGTAAATAAAAATTTATCATTTATTGCATCCAGAGAATGTAATTTGTTTCACGTAAATCGAATTTTTTTTCACTGGAAGAGATTATGAATTTCTTTTTTTCTTCAGAGGATTAGAAAATCTTGGAAAGTTGAAAATTTGGTATTGTTTCAAAATCCTGAAACGTTCCAATTTTTTAGGATAGAACGTGCTTTGGCCAATCTACAGTAGGATGATCGTATGCAAACATGAAAACATGATTTTTGTGTGCTAATCTGCAAATGCAGTGATGCTATTTCAGGTACAGTTTGCGTCATTAATAGAGAAAACTGAATTGCGGAGCTCATTTACGTTGAAAAATGTGTTGAAATTTGAAAAAAAAATTTAAATGCAGTTCCGAATTTATTTAATGCTTGGGTGACTCCCAGTACAGTATCGGAATTCCTGATTCATGTCGCGTTTATAATTGAGGAAAATTGATTTTCCGATTTAAAAATTTTTTGTTTCGTGAAAAGCGATTTTCTAGTGCTATTGAAATCAAATTTCTATATGTTGATGCTATTTCAGGTACAGTTTGCGTCATTAATAGTGAAAACTGAAATGCAGACCTAACTTATGTTGCAGAATGTGTTGAAACTTTTACTTTGTTTTTAAATGCAGTTCCGAATTTATTTCAAGCTTGGGTGAGACACAGTACAGTATCAGAATTCCTGATGCATTTCGCGTTTATGATTAAGGAAAATTGATTTTCCGATTTAAATTTTATTTTCTCCGTAAAATGCGATTTTCTAGTGCTATTGGAATGAAGTTTATATATTTTGAAATATAAAAAAATATTATATATTTGACGAGACTTAGTATGTAGAAAAAGAAGCCCAGAAATTGTTTCATGGGGAAATTCTCGGGGGTTTGCCTGTGTTCTTCTACACCAGCACCCGCCGTGGAGGATTTGGGTTGAAGACCCCGTCGGCGCGTGGTTGGGTTGCTCCCGATGCGATGGATGATCTTCCTTCGCCTTTCCTCGACACGGGTCGTCTCATTGATCCTTGAATACGGATCCTGGGTTCTCTCTTTTTCTTTTCCTCTTTCTTTTTTTAAAATACTTATACAGTATTTGAATCCCTCTGGGTTTTATTCGCTGCATCCCGGGCTCTCCTTGGGTGACGAGGATCACGAGGAACAAAGAAAACCTTTTTCGCCACGTCCATGAACTTCGACAGCGAGGAAATTTATTCTCCCGCTTGCATGTTGAAGCAGAGAGAAGAGCGGGAAATATGGACTTTTTTTTGTGTGTGTATTATATTCCATCCGAAAATGTATGTTTTCTAGGATCGAGGAGCATTATTCAGTTTCAACTGTTTTTTTCTTCCAAAATTCGGATTTCAATCGTTCGTTTATGAGGTTTCTTGCGAATTCAAGCGTCAGGACAAATGTTGAAATCGTCTTTGGGCTAAGTTTTCCTTAAAACTTAACGAATGACCAAATATGAACTCAAAAACCTTTTGATTTGACCGAAGCCTTGGTAGCCGATTGTGGAGTCGCGAGAGATAAAAAAAAAGAAGCCAATATCCAATTTAATTTCAAATCTATTGAAAATGAAGAAAAATTCATTCCGCTTTTGAAAATTTGCCACAATTTTTTTGAATCATTTACCTAATTTGAAAGATTCGAAGGCCGGGAATTGGATGGCTGCAAATATGTTCAATTTATCTGTGCATCAGTTAAATTTCTTGAATGTCCTGAAAATACGTACGATACATTTTTCTCTCGGAAAACTCAATTTTTTCCCGATAATTTTTCATTTAAGCTGCGAAGAATAAAAATGTGTGTGGAAAAATATTGACCTCTCTTGTGGAAAAATGCGATGTGAAGGTTATGAATTATGCAAACTATAATTTTATTTCAAGTCCATCGAAAAGAGAACCTTGCGCAAGTTTTCATTTTATTCACTCGACAAAAATATTTGCTGGCTGAAAAAAAAGAACAATTCCGAAGTCACGCGTCTGTACTTACTGTACTTTATATTAATGTTATTCGAAATCTTGAAGGAGAAGCTATTTCTGTATTCTGTTGAGGAAGAAATGATAGTTTTTGTAGTAGATTACAGCACTGTGTTTATTTTTGCGAGCTTCTGATAATAAAAGGCCGAAAAAGGGTGGGGGAATATAGAGGACCTTTCTCGTTATCGCCTCGGGTTCGGGAATAGGTCGACGTCGCGAGGTCCTTGTCGTTGACGTCGACGACTCAATCCGTAGAAGCGATATGTGTATGTGTCGCTCTGTATGTTCCATATACAGTATATAGTATATACAGTTATAAATGTATATATATATAAATGAACGCATGCACGGGACCGAGGCGGGCGCAGGCGAGGTCACTCTGCAATAACCTGCGAGTAGCAGCAGCAGCGTGACCTCGTTCCGTTTCCCGTTCGATCTCGGCGCGATTTTTCAGAGGGAGTGGCATGGCCTGATTTCCTTTATCCTCCTCTTCTTCTTCTTCTCCTTCTTGTTTTTAGTTCTCATTTTTCTTGTTGACCTCTCTCGCTCTCTCTCTCTCACTTTGCCTGGTTCCTTTTTTTTTTTTTTTCGAGACTTGCTTTCCTTTCCTTTCTGTTGATGCTTCTGTTTTCAGGCCTTCGATGTTCCCCTGGCTTTCCTGCTGGTGTGTGTCTTTGAAGTAGGTGAAAAAGAAAGATTTCATTTTTTTTTTCTGAGAATTTTTGCACTAATTTTCCCTGACTGTTTCCTTGACGAGCCAAGAAAATCCTCGCTTTTCTTTCAACGCAATGTGTTCTAAGACGAAGTAAATATTTATTTTTTTTAGATGATGGGCATTGCCAGGAGTGGAAGAAGCGTAAAACGTGGATTCTTATTTGAATTCATTCTTTTGATGAGATTTATGAAAACATTTTCCTGATGTTTTGTCTGCATTCTCGTTCCTTCTTGAACGTGCTTTCCTATTTGCTGCTGTTTCTTCTGCTGCTGCTTTATTTTTCAGGCCATCTAGCCTTGATCGTTGGACGGGTTTTCCAGCAAGTTTTTTTTGGGGGGGGGGGGGGTGGGGGGGGTTTTTGCATATTTTTTCTCTGCATTTTCCTTGGTAAAAAAATTCACTCATGTGTTTTACAGCGGGATGTGCTCAAGAGTGCTGAGATTCGTGTTCTTCTATTGGTGGAATAGTTGAAGTAGGGGGTTAAAAATTGGATTGCACCAATAAAGTTCTTGAAATCCTTGAGTCGAAGTATGTTCCTGAACATCTTGGCATTTCTCTGGTTTTTTAAAGATTCCATTTCTTACTTTTTTTCTTGCTCGCGCTGTTTATTTTTTGCTGTTTTCGGAAAATTATCTCACGTTTCTCTGATTTTTTTCTTGTATTTAATGCTGATGGATTTGAAAAAACAATTCAGTTCATGGAAGGAAAAGTTTATCAAGTACTGTACATTATTCAATTTGTTTTCAAGCCGTCGCTCTTTTTCTGTTGCACTTCTCCATGTTCGGTGAAAAGATTTTTCGATTCCTGGAAATTGTTCTTCCTCGTTCGTGATGAGCCAAACAATTTTTTTTTTCGGCCGAAGGCATTCCTTTTTTAAACATCAAATAGGAAATATTATTGGCCTTATTTCGTAAATCTCTCTCTCTCTCTCCCCCTCTCTTCTCTCTCTCTCTCTCGCGTTTCTGTGGAATAACATTTTTATTTCTCTTGATTGCAATTTGAAGCTCTTACTTCCATGGAAAGATTTGTTGTTCTGTTCATGAGTTTGAAAAAATTTTCTGATCGTATCAATAGTATTGAAATACACCGGATTTTAAATTTCGACTCCCGAAAGGTGGACCGTCGGAATTGTTGAAAATTTATGTTGGCAAATTTGATTTGCTGAAAGGAATTCCATCAATTCGAAAGTCGACTGAAATGTTCTGTATTGTAATTTCCTCCGTGGTTCCTTCACTTTCTTTGAGAAAAAAGTAGGGAGTGGCCTACCTTTTCTCTACTGGATCTGAAATGAGTGTTCGGGTAGACGTTTTACCGTTTCCTCGTCGCAACATGGAATGTATTTTATGGATTCAAATTACGATCCCTTCTCTAGTCCGTGTAGGAAATAAACCCAGGAGAATACAAGCTAAAAGTCGGACCTAATCGTGAATTATCCCAACGGAATGGGCCAAACTTCGTCCGTAAAGCCCTCAGATTATTACCCAGGCTTCATAAATATTTTTCGCCGACACAAAATGCCGTAATTTGGTGAAAAGAAACCCGCAATGCTGCTTCTTGACTGAATATTGTGTGTGGGTGTTTCGAGTTATTAATTAAAATAAAATTTTGTAATCATGATATGCGCTGTGACAATGAGAGAGAACAAGTTTGATTCAATATTTTGGGGTTTTCTTACGAAATTAATTTCGAAGTTTATTTTATAAGTTTCAGATACTTGATTAAGGTTGTATTTTCCCGTCAAGAAGGGAACCCCAAACTCCAGGGGGGTTTCTAAACGTCTTTGATGTCATGGATATATGCTCATTTCCGTCCGTTTTTATTTTTACCGAATTCTCGGAACGGGGTTGGAGTGCGTCTGAAAGGGATAACTGGAGGTGAAATGTATGTGAAGGGGAATAGAAGTAATGTGGCCTAGTTTTGTGGGGATTCATTTCTGGGATTTTGGCTGGAATAAACTTTCCATGCATGACCTGGGAAAAAGGGAGCTTAGCTTTTAGCCCACCCTGGCGCGTTTGTCTGGGAGAACTGGGGTGATGAGTTCGACGGAGCGGAAGGTTTCTCCGATTAGACGCTGCTTTGTTACGCGGCCGTCGTCTCGGAAGCCTGGTTGGAAACCCCTCCCCTTTTCTCCCTTTCCATTTTGCTGTCTTTGCAGCTGTTCAGTGAGAGGCTTTTTCTTTTCATCCTACCAACTTATCAATTTTTGCGAGTTTGTCCACCATGCCTTGCTAAGTTACAAATGGGTGAATGCAATGTGGGAAACAAAGTGAAAGAAAATCTTGGAAGATTTGCTCATGTTTTGTGCTTTAAATATGATGGGGAATTATGCTTGCACGTCTTCTGCCATTCATGATCCTGAAATGTCTTAAGTTTTTATAACAAGCTTGTAGTAGCTCTTGAGACAAGGACCCCAGGAAGTTACTCTTTCTTTTAGAATTGGTGAATGAAACTGTAGGCTTTATGTTTGTCTGGTTGATGACATTTTTTTCATGAGCATCTGCCTTTGAACTACTGTACTGTAAAGTAGAAAATTTCTTGGTGTCCAGGTTCACTTCGTGAAGCAAACCTTCTGTTGATCCAATCCATAAGAAAAAAATCTCTCAACTTCACCTGGTACAACACAATCATAACTTGAAGTAAAACTGTCTGATGTTTTATGAATATATAGGGAGAGTGCCTTAGTCTCCAACCTGTTGTAGGTTGTGTGAGTGCCATTCTTTTATCTCTCTCTATTTTTGCTTTTCTTTGAAGGATGACTGAAAGTAGCCTTTGAACTACTGTACTGTAGAGTAGAAAATTGCTTGGTGTCCAGGTTTATTTTGTGACGCAAACCTTCTGTTGATCCAATCAATGAGAAAAAAATCTCTAAAGTCCACCTGTTACAACACAATCATAACTTGAAGAAAAACTGTCTGATGTTTTATGGATATATAGGGAGAGTGCCCTAGTCTCCAACCTATTTTAGGTTGTCTGAGTGCCATTTTTTTGTCTCTCTCTATTTTTTTATTTTCTTTAGAGAAGAAACTACTGAAGTAGTAACTGCAACTACTGAAAGTAGTTGCAGTGCATGATAAATGCTAATAATGCTGTAGTTGAGGTATTGCTGACAAGACATGTTGAGGCTGCAGTATGGGTATGGATCCCCAGAGTTCCTCCTCAAACCAGAGCAGGTCTTGGTGGCTCATTTCTTCTTCCTTTTCTTCACCAACCCCCCCCCCCCCTGGATAACCAACATCGCGTTTCCCCCCACAGTTGCTCCTCCTCCTCCTCCCTCAACGTCTCCCCCACCCCCCCCCCCCCCCCCCCCCCCCCCCCCCCCCCCCCTCGTTCTCCTCCTCCTTCTGCCTCGTCCTCCGTCATAGTGTGGTGCCCCAAGTCTAACTTGCCCTCGTTTCGCAATGCGAGCAGATGCGTTTGCCGGTGAAGACATTTCACCCGAGGGTGCGGCGGTGAATAGCTGGGGCTCGTGTGTGCGCTGGCAAGTCCTTGAACTGAATCTTCTCTTCTTCTCCCCCCCCCCCCCCTCGCCACCGTCACGTCATTTTCCTCGCCCCAGAATTCCCTGCCGGGGGTTTCTTTTTTTTTTGTGGGAGTCTAGCAATGGAAGAAGATGAATAAGAAGGAGAAACCAGAAGAGGAAGAAATCTTTTTGCTGGTTGTCCCCCTCTGTTGCCATCTGCCTGCTGCTACTCGCATGCCTGCCTGTCTGCTTGCTTGCTTTTTCAGAGAGGGAGAGAAAGAGAGAGGGTCTTATACTTTTTTTTTTGTGTTTGTTGAGATTAGGATTTAGGAATACGGTTGGAGGATTTGGTGGGCTTTTTGTTGATCTTTTTGGGATCACGAATGCCCATACGTTTATTTTCGCTTCTCGATATTACAGATGGACTCTTACTACGACGAAATCCTGTAAACCATAAAAAGAAAAAATCGCTGTAGAAAGAATTTTGTCGTAGAGAACCTATACAAGAAGGGGGAGAAACACCAATGAGACAGCACGAGAAAATATCATTGTTGACAAGGTCGTTCTAGAAAGAATCCACCTGTATTTTCTTACTGGCAGCTATTTTTGTTCCGATTTCTGGAGGATTCAGGGTTTTTGTTCATCTGAAGCTGGGGATATTTTATTTCACAAACATGCTCAGCAAACCAAAAACATGATTTGTTTTAAAAATTGAGACTTTTGTTCCTCATGCAGAGGATCCTTAAAGAGGAGTCGTTCGTTTATGAAAGCAGGAGAAGATGCACTTGAACCAAGGCATCTTTGTATGGGGAATTTTCGTTGTAGAGCGAGTCGATCTGCATTTCTGTGTGCAGACTCCACAGGGAACCATTCCGATGACCTTAACTTCTTTGCGTTAGTTTGAATGATACAATTCTGGTGATTTAACGTCAATTTGATGCAAAATGTAGTTGAATAACATCCCTTACGATCGATGCATTTGCGTTAGACTTTGAAGACATTTTCGAAAAACGTGGGCGACGTATAAAAATCTCGGTGTTGCTTGTGATTTTTACTTGCGATGAGCCGAGTTTAATCATGTTTCCCTGGAAAACTCGGTTATGTTGAGTCAAGTATGCTGCCAGAAAATTTGTGTCAAATTGGTCAAGATGGATGAAATTACGTTCGACTTGAAAAAAAAAAAGCGTTGGAGAGGTGATCGAATAAGAGATCCCCCATGGGTTTCGGCTCTTTTTTTCCTTTTTTTCTTATAGATAGATGGATAACTTAGTTTCCCTTGATCCGGAGCCAGTCCTTGAACCGGAGTTTCTGACCCTGTCGACGTCACTCCCAAGATATTCCCCTAGGTTTTCCTTCATTCGGTTGGAATTGTGGATGTATTATCGGAATTTTAAACTTTGTGGGACGCACTATTTTTTAATGGTTTTTACGAATTAGTGTCTTCATATTTTTAAAAAATTAAATTCTCGGGATTTGACGCCAGGTTCAGGAAAGAGCTTCCTTTCGGAGCGGCTTGAGACTTTTCCGACTTTTGTCGAAAGATAGAAGTTAAGTTCAATAGGACGAATGGATTCGTGAGGCAATGACCCTAAAATTAGCATTAGGGTTTAATTTATTCTTACGTAGTAGCGGTAGGGCTTCTTTCAAAATCGATTGTGAGCGGGAGAGTTTGGAAATATTCCCGATTACCATTATTCAGAACTTGCTCGAGGTTTTTTTATCGAGAAAAAGCTGAAAATTACGTAATTGTTGAAACGTACAAATTCTTCATAATTGGAGGGAATTCGTTTTGTGTGTAATTTTTATCAATGCGAAATAAGTTGATCGCGCATCCTTATTGTTCCCCTAAGACCCTTAAGAGCTTCTTATGCGAAAGAAAAGACTTCTACAATTCTGTTGCTTTTGTAATTTGAGCCTTTGCTGATTGAAGAGGGAGAATAGGTCAAAGTTCCTGTAGAAAGTGCCTGGGTGTGGACGATGAGTTGAAAGTTTGAATGTCAATAAATCTGACTATTCTCTCTCGACAAGCCCGGTTAAAACGCGAATCATTTCTGTCAAAATCGACTGGAAATTATCGAGGAATGTCGCGTATAAAATGACCTCAAGAAAGTAATTTTAAGGGAGGAATCGACGGAATTGATTAAATTCTTCGTTGAGGCTTTGCCAAATTAATTGGATCCTCTTTTAGTCATTGAAAATTGCTCGAATCTTGAATTTTATTCATTTTTTAATTAGGCAATTGGGATCTTCTCTCATGATATTCCGGGCCAGAACTCGCAATTGGCACATTGTGTTTCTCCTGCAGAAGTTGGGAATTCATTTGCGATGAATTCTTTCACATTCCGATTTCGAACAAGAATTGAATGTGTAAAAAAAATCATGCACAGTACTTCGCGCTTTTAAAAAAAATATGAGGCAGCTTTCAATTCCTCTTTTTTTCAACTCATCGCTTCGCGCTTGCGAGGGAAAAATAATCCCAACACTTCCCCAAATTCCTCTCCAAAGGAGGAAATGGATTGCGGGTCAATATCATTACAGGGGATGCAAGTTATGTCGCAAATTGCTGCTGCCGTCCCCGGAAATGCAGGGAAGGACGAGTCATTGGTTAGGGATATATATATAGAGATAGAGGAGTGGCGGTACCGGGTCAACTGAGCACCATCCAACTGATCGCCGGCCCGAAGATACATATGTTAGGTTTACTGCACGATAATGGATTCAATGTTTTTTGGTTTCGCCTCTGAAAAATAATTTTGAGTTCAAACCTACAACACGGTTTTTCAGGCGCTTCAATTGTGGTTTTCAATCCTTGCTGAGACTCGCATAATTTGCGCTAAAACGTACTTCTCTGTGGCATTTGAGATGCTGGTCAATATAAATTAATTGGAAAATTCCTGAATCATTTTTTATTGGAAACACCGGTGGACTCTCTCTCTTTCTTCAAGGAAATTCAAGGAACCAAAAAATAATAATATTTTGTCTTGAGAATCCCTATAACTTTGGAAGAGAAACTTTAAAAATCTTGAAGGAGGAAATCGTTGTAGACAACATCGATTTAAAGCAAGTCCAGTATTATTCAAAAGGTTTGTAAACCTTTTTTGGCTGGTGCATAAACGTAATTGTTTAGTAATTCAAGTGCTTTTTCTGCCACATACACATACCGAAAAAAAAGGAAGGAAGGAAAAGGAATGGCAAATTAGTGAGTTAGTGGAAATTCCACGATTTGAAGCGTTGTAAAAAAAAAAAGAGAACATATTCTCGTGAAAGCAAAGAATAGGTCACTTTTCCGTGGCGCTCAGCTGGACGGGGGGCGGGGCTGCGCTCATTTATCCATGGCGCTCAGTTGGGTGGCATTCATTTTCCCTGGCGCTCATTTGGGCGGCACTCGATTTCCCATGGCGCTGAGTTGGACAGCCACGGAGAGGAAACGTGGTACAGTATGTAGTTCTCCCCAACAGTCCCCTGGGGTATTATCATACGCTTCGGACTCCCGTCCCTGGGACAAATGGGAGTCGCCTTGGGATCCGAGTTGCGGGCCAACGCCCTGTGCTGTGCTGTCCTGCCGGCTGCAACCGACAGATAGCTTCACTTCCCCATTTTCCACGTTTCGAAACTCTGTATTTTCTTCTGCTGAGTCGTAGGGGGGAGAGAAGCAGAGATGGGGGTGAGGGTTTTGCAAAAAAATTAGCAATACTTGGAAACAACGCATCATCCGCTATTCGAAATGGTTTTCCTTTCGCGATCTTTTTTTTTTTTTGCATGTTCCGAATTTTGAAAAACGGGGTTTGACGGAGGAATGTGGTTGTGATGTACAGTAGTTCAAGAGTTGAATTCGAGCTTACTTTGAATGCGTGGGATCTGAAAGAAAAAATTATCTTGAGTTTGAACTTTTCGTGGAGGTAAAATCTTCAAAAGCCTCCAATTGCGAAGTTGGTTCTCTGCGTTAATTTAGGTATGGTTTCCAAGATGAGTGTCTTTAATCAAAACAATTTTTTTATTAATCTGCATACAATTGAAATAATTTTCTATTCATTATTGATAGGCTCAATGAAATGATCCCGAATGAAGGGGGAATCAGTCTATCTAAATTCTAGAATGTCTTTGGATTATACCGCTACAGATGTCAAAGTTAATAAGTTGTTCCTCTTCTATCCAGTATCAAAAGATTTTCTCAACTATGCAAAAAAAGCATTCCGGTTTTAATTTTTTCTCAACATTATATGGAAGCCGAGCTAAATTTTTCTGCTAAATTCAAATACTGTACAAAGAGAAATACGGGTCGAGAGTCCAATTGGAGCTTTGAAAATGATTTTATATTTTCAAGTTTACCCAAGAATCGATGGGCGGAGCATTTTCAATTTTCAATTCGAAATTTAATAAGTTTTAACTGTTTTCAAGCTGCCTATTTGTTTCTAACTTTCTTGATCATAGCTGCTGGTAGAGTCCGTTATACGTTAACCATTTGTGTTTTTTGACGAGAATTCTTTCGGAGAACCTTCCTCTGAATATCTTGCGTATTTAATTCAAAAAGTGTACATTTTTCTTGGTGAGTCACGCGAACTTCTAGCTAGAAATCTATTCCTTCTGAACTTCGCCTCATTTAGATTTTTGAGTCCGTCTGAACCAATGGCTTTCAAATACGCTGCACTGCAAATAAATGACAATTGAATGATTTTAAAAATCTGGAACTCACTTTTGTGAGAACCCCCCTCTTGATGATTCCGTGTACGCAACTTATACTCCCGAGTTGCATGAAGAAGTGGGGGGGACGGAATGGACAAACGAAAGATAATGACGGAGGAGGGGGAGGAAATGTAGATCAACGATGGAGAAAGAAGAGAAATCCACTATCGAATGAGCTAAACTGGACCGGCCTCGGCACTCGTTGACCTGACCCGGGGTGTGCTGAGAAGGGAGAGAGGAAAAAAAAAGCAAAAATCGAGGAAAACCTGTGGTGAAAGTGTGTCTGGACCATGCATGTATGTATGTGTGTGTGTGTTTGCGTGTATTAGGAGGGGAGAGAAGAAAAGAAAAGACGTTGTATTACGCATATACTGTACTGTACTGTGAAATGTGAATGTGCAATGCTGACTGTGGAGTTGGCCAATGCTTGAGCAGCTCCTGCTTCCGAAACAAGGGTTTCATCGGTGGTGTGCGAAAGTCTTTTTTATTTATTTTCTTTTTTTATTTCCATGCCCCATTTTTTGCTGGACTTTTTTTGTTGTTGTATGTGATTGTTTTTTCCCTCTCTTTTCTTCACGCCCCACCCCGATAGAAGCGAATTTCTTTCGGCTTTTTCTCCTCTGGTAAAATACTGTACTGTGGAGCGGAGTTTTGAAAGCTGGTGTTTCTGCTGGCGAAAGTTTTTGAGAAAAATGGCGCCGCATGCCGAGAAATTCAAGTACAGTATTGTTACTGTATACTCTTACCGGCGTTTCTCACTGCTTTTAAATACATTTTTTTACTTTAGTAAAATTAGGCTTCGCTTAGCGGACATCTCGACATACGGACATTTTGGAGAAGAAATCAAAGAAAATTTATTGACATGGACAATAATTTGTGATTAGGACGAACGGCCGCGAGTTCTGAAAGCCAGAAGATTTTTTATTTTATTTGCCAACAATTCTGTAACAATTGGGTTAGTGGATTTGATGCACTGTTGTGAGTAGTCCATTATCCGAGACACAGTAGTTATTCCCCGAGTGATGCAAATTTATTTAGATGAGGGCTTCTTTGTTGCCCCCGTGGAGTCCCTCATTTGAGTTATGCAGAGCTATTCGGAATAATTCTAGATTTTCATTTATTTTTAATATTGTACACTTACTAAATAAGTATGTCTATAACATACAAATTAAGGGAAAAAAGCGACTAGAGCCAAATGGAAGAACGCTCAACCCAATCAAGAATTGGAAAAAAAAGCTTTTCTCCGGTCAACAAAAAAAAAATCATTTTCAGCCTCACGTACTTCCCATGGGTTTCTCTGAAAAAATTCAGGGTAACCCGAGTCTATTAAGCAGGAAATCAATTTTGCCTTGAGCAAGTCCATTATCCGGGGTACCAAGTGTGGTACTGTTTTCGTATTTTGCCCTTCTCACGGCCCCATAAATGTTGGGCCACCCGTCGTCGTGGTTCGCGCCTGGTTGTCATGGCATGTGTGTGTGTGTGGGTGAGGGGGGAAAAGAACCCCACATACGCACATACACACACATACACGTACACTGCTGTTAATAAGACTTCGAGGGAGAAGTAGGGTGGGGATTTTGTGTCTGGGTTGCGCAAAGCCAGAGAATTTTCTATTGGGAGGGGGGGAGCAGAAGGGAATGATGAAAAAACGTGGCCTCGATTCCCGAAACGTTTCCAGGCGCATGTTTTTTCCTACGCATACGTACGTACATACATACATATGTGTGTGAGTCTATAGTGGAAGAAGGAGGAAGAACTTACCCGAAACTTCATACAGCTTTTTTTTTGCCATCTTTTCCTATTTTTCGATTCTGGTTCCTCATGCATGTTATTTTTTCTTTTATTTCCCCCCCCCCCGTCTTCCCCTCATTCAAACGCGTGTGTGTGTGTGTGTGTGGAAGGAAAAAGCTATGACGATAGTTGGTTTTTGCGGCTGGTTCCTGTGGTGTTGAGGGTGGGGGAGAGACGAACTCGGTGTCAAGGATGATGAGAAAGCAGACGACGGTTGTTGTACTGGTGGTGGTGGTGGTTATACAATATCTGGAATTATCAGAATAAGAAATTGTCGACCCCCCCCCCCCCCCCCCCGCTCTTCGTCCTCGTCGTTATGGGCCCACATGCTGCGTGTGCTAGATTATTATTCGTACTGCATATCCTATTTTTATTAAAAACTTTTTATTTTGTTTTATGTGGAGTTATAGTGATGAAAGAAATGGATGTAGCTTTTCAATCTTGTCTCACTGAGAGAAGCATTGGTGCGCAGGGATTAGTTAAGGTTTAATTTTTTCTTTTTGTGCCTCGTGAGTTGTTGGAGTTTCGGTCTTTCTCATGACGGATTTGATTCCGTGTACGGAGCTTTCGTTTGGATTTATTTATGTTCTGTGTCTGACCGATGGATCATTTCTGACTTCACGCTCGTAGAATTGAGAAACAGTGGACAGAGGTCAGTTTTCAGTGACCTTTTATCGGAACTTTCGTCACGAGGCTTCCAAATGAGATCCGTCGGTTGGAGAAAAATCTGCAGGATAGGATTGACTTCATTTTTTTTAATGGTTTTTCGATGCTGATGGAATTCAGTGACTATTATTTTGGTCGCACCTGTGTGTTTTGAAATATCTTGCAGACAGTGGAAAAAAGTCAGATGTCCTTGGCTTTAATTTTGAAATATTTTCGCGTTGAAAGATGACCTGCTTTTCGAATGATGTCTGGCGGTTGAGCGTGTTCCGAGGGGGGCGAGGTCAATTTGTATCCCATTTGTTCCAGTGATATTCCATGGTTAATGAATCATTCTAAAATCTCAACTTTTAGATTTCAAGCAGTATTTGGTCCAAGGTTGATTTCCAAAGACTTTCATTCATTCGCAGCGGACGACGAAAAATGGTCAAGTTTTGAATTTCTGTTCTCCGGTTGAGCTTGCTCCGCGGGACAAGCTTCTTTTTTTTTGTGTGTGCCTAATACGAGATTGATTCCATGACCGAGACTGAAGGTTCGAATTGAGGCGTTAAATCAGACGGCTTCGTCATTATTTAGCCGCAATGGTGGGAAACAGCACGAGGAGAAAGAAAAAAAAA
>CAJPEX010000516.1:0-97747 GCA_905338405.1 Notodromas monacha
AGGAAAACCTTTGGAGCATGCATGGCGCCAAAAAAATGGTTGGTGGGAGGGAGCTGAAAAACCTCAGAAGCTGTCGTATCATGAAACCCCGACGTAAGTTGGGGGTTTTTTATATTTAAAAAAGCGTCGCAAGTTGAAACCGACGTAACATGGGCCCGTCGTAAGTCGGGGGCCCACTGTACTGCATTCAGGGATCCTGCGTTGAATCCGAATATCCCCGTTTTTCAGATGTAGTTTTACACATCATTTCCAGTGGAATCGTTGCAGAAAAAAGTAAAAAAAAACGGCTTTCTTAAATCATTCGAAAAATATACCCACTGTCATTGTAAGCATTGCATTATGCTGTAATATGCGCCTTTCGAATCCGCTCCGATAACGAGCATTATTACGTCACTTATTATTATTAGAAAGTTGGCGCGCGCCTGTTATTCAATTGCGACCGCTGCTCAATATTCGGCAGTTTGGCCAAGTACATGACGAATATCGTGGCGTAATTCGTTGTCAAGTGCTGATGATGGAAAAGCATTTGCCCTCTTCCCGTCTGGCTTTTTTTTTTTTGTTCCTTTCAGCCATGTAAACACACACAACTCGCGAAAACGCCCGAGGGCACATTTTTGGTCCATTTTCTCCAGCGAAAAAAAATAAAATACAGTCGCGGACATTCACACCGATCTGCTTCCTTTCGCGCTGTTGTCAGTAGAGTGCAATAACACGTACTTCCGGATTGCATGTCGATCTCTGCTCTATAGTACTTACTGTACAGTGCTATGCTCATTAGAGTACAGTACTGTACTGTACTGCCGGATTCGGGAAGTCGGCGGAAATTCCCCTTCACTTTCAGGACACGACCCCTATGCTGAGTACAGCAGACCATGCAGTTCAGTACTGTACTGTCTCGATTCGAGTCACTATACATGAGTTCGTTCGTGCAACAAAACAGCACCAGCAAACATGTTGTGCGGAATGCACAGCTGTGCATCGTCAGTACTCATCGCCAGCAGTACTCGGCAGCAAGTTCAGGTTCCGCCTGTGATGTACATATTGCACGTCGACACACGATCCCAGCAGTCAATTCGACACAATTAAAGTTCAACTTGAACACCCACGTACGATGAATTGTATTCCAAGCAATTAAAAAAGATAGCGCCAAAACCTATAATCCGTTATTGCGGGGCTAGCAAAAAATAAAGCATATCGTATGAATTGCTGGTACGGTTTCGCAGACATGAATATTATTTCTTTTTTCATTACAAGCATGCACATACTCAAGACCGTTAATTTTTATTTTTTAGTTTTTTTGCATTCACGGTATATTCACGAGAAATGTTCAGGTATTTTTCCCGGAAGCTGCTGCTGTGGAAATAGAAATTCTTCACTGGGCGCGAACGAACACGTGATCGTGCAATACATCCTCTCGGCATCAGAAATTTAATAATCACACGAACTGCATGATATAAAGCCAACTTTATGCTGAATTTCTTCACGCACCATCTAAAATAAATATTGGCGCAGTATTGTGGTGATTTCAGCAGGCTTGGATTATTATCGTCTGCGTCGAAGAAAAAAAAAGAAGCGGGACAACGAAAAGAAAAGCCGGGAATAAGATGTATGCAGTATTAGGCGTATAAGATAATGTCCGAGAAATGGGTTGGACACAGCAATAAATCGTATGTGGGTCACGTGCAACCGAGTTTCAAGGGTTCAAAAGCATGTGCTGCTTCCTTGACGTGCAACGCAATGCATTAAATTACAGTAATCTGTACACATATACTTCGTACAGAGCCTGACATATTCCAACTGCTGAAAGAATAACAGGAAAAATGTAGACAAACTTTGAAGGTTTCCGTGATTCAACATTCAAGGGATAAATGCTCAAAGTCAATAAGAATCATCGAGTTCAAAAATGGGTTTTCTCGAGCAGAGGAAAAGTTGGAAATGTGCTTCAACTACGTGTAGAAAATCTCTTGTATACATGCAGTTGAATATTGTTACAGCACTGCATTTCGTTACTTATAACACATAATAAACAACAACAAATAAATTGTTTTCCAGGTCCCTGCCCAGCAATGTAGCCACGATACGACGGCAAAGTGTTTCCATTATCATGAAATCATGTGGCAAGAAAGCTATTTTTCTGGTCCCAATAATATGGCTTTTATGACAAGATTGTGTAACACACGCATACAGTTGCACAGAATAAAAAATAAAAAAACCACATTAACTGGAGTACCATATGTGTCCATTATAAAGATGAGCATTAGAAGGTTATTCAGTCAAAACATTTCAATTAAACCGTATCCCTGAGTAAAATGTGCTCACCATTTTTAGCAGTGACTCTGAAACTGCTCATGTTTAAAATAAGGAACTCCCAAAATTGAGTTTGGAAAATGAAAAAAACTTGAATTCAACTCGGTTTATTTTATTCCCATTCAAATACATTTTTATGTTGAACTCGTTCCAACAATTCCAATTAGAATCAACTTTGATGCACACCTATATAGTATACCTCTGAAACTTATTTCTGAAACATTTGTCTATGATGCAAACTCCCTTTGTTTTTCCTTTTAGATTTGAGGGGGGGAAAAGGTGCACGTGGTACCTGAGCGTAATATATTATGGTACTGTACAGCATGTTCTTGCACTAGCTGATGTACAGTATACAAGTACACCAACTTTTTCTTGGCATGTACATTGCCTATGTACAGTGTACAATACTGTAGCTGATGGTTTAGATTTGACCACAGGACTAGTATACCGCATTAATGCATGCTGGTCGTTGACCTCGCAATCATGACTCAATGAATCAATCACACTCATGACAACACAGGAGTCTTCTCTATAATAGCAGAACTTCTTCCGTGTAACGTACTGTACACATGTACTGTACACTGCACTGATTCATATAGCCCTATAAACATGGCCTCGACCGTATAATGCCGGTGAATTTATGATGAGTGTGTGCACTACAGGCCAGGCCAGTACATAGTATATAGTACATGATTAGATTAGTGTCGTGGTTCTCAAAGCCTTCTGTGCCATCATATGGCGGTCGTCCTCATGCATGGACCCCTCGCATGCGCAGCAGCTACAAATGACAGAAAAATATGTGCCTGCTAATGGTTGAAATTATCCCACATGCATACAGTACAGTACTGTACTGTACTCGTATATCAATGCATCCGCGCCGCGTTGTTACGTAATAATACCCGACGTGCTGCTGCAGTACTGCACGGCTCTCGTATATAAACTGCATGAGTGACACCACTGGCATGCAGCACAGTGAGTGTGACACTACTGCATGTAGTGTACACGACTGCTGCTGTGGCGACAATAACCAGCATCATGGGAATGAAGATCCGACGTGGCTGCTGCTGCTGTCGTCGATCTTCCCATCAAGTACTATACTGTACACAACATTAGGAGGTGATTGACCCGACAACGGGTGAATTGTACAATACAGTACAGTACAGTACATCCTGCTGTTGCTATTGGCTCTCAACGGGCATGCACACAATCACATCACTACAAATATGCATTCATATAGTTATTATTCACTCAGTGACAATCAATCAGTTCATCACTGACCAAGGCAGACATGTCTAGGCTCTATATACAGGCAAGTGGGAAACCCCACCATGATTGATCAAACTCGAGGCACGTGGTGAAACATAATCAGACACACGTTTTGGCAAAATTAAAAGCAATACTGTGAAATATCTCTACAAAAAACTGCCAGGGACCTGCATGATGGACTATATGCATTGTAAATTTTTAAAAATTCAGATGCATAGCATTTAACGCATGTCAGACTGGAATTCTTGTGAGAAATAGGTGGTAATAAAAACAAAAAAAAATCACTATTAATTGTTGCATATTCGGTATATATATACTGTACTGTATATATCTGCTGAATGGACTGCAGTTCGATAGAGCAGCACGGCCATTTTTACAAGTGACACCTACCATCACTGAAACGCGACACAAAACCTGACGGCAACGAGTTACTCCCCAGAACACATGCATGCACTGGAACAACCAGCTGCTGAAACCATGATCGAGGTCAGCATCATGTTCACGTCCAGTCCGTTTATCTATTCACTGGATATCATACGAATAACAAGCGCGAGGAAATGGGGAAACCGTCCATTCGGAACAAATCAATCGCGCCCATTAATTATGGCCTAATTATAGATGGATTCTCACATACGCCTGTTCACTCACGTGTGGTACACAGCCACCTATACACGGTATACGAGGGTTCTAACAAAATTTCTTGGAGTAGCAATGAAAATGGCATACAATTGGGCTGAAAAAAATTTATTCTCTAACCAAAACATATTCTTTGGCAAACAAAAAAAATCAGCCCGGTTTGACAATTTTTTTTCAATTCTTTGCAAAATTCATCCATATAGAGTATTCCTCTCCACTCAAAAAATGAGGCGCCCTTTTTTTTGTTGCAGCCCAGCTTTCCCCTCAGAATTTTTGAAATCAACTCAACATTCTTTCTAAGGGTTGCCTCCAGGTCATCCAAGACAATTCCGCCATTTTCATCAACAGCTGCCTTCACAGCCGCCTGTAACCGGCGGTAAAACCGCCGACACTTCCGCCGACAACTACTTTTACCGCCTTAACGGAACCTACTGTTGGAGGCAACCCTTAAAAAGAATGCCAAGTTGATTTCAAAAATTCTGAGGGGAAAGCTGGGCTGCAACAAAAAAAAGGGCGCCTCATTTTTTGAGTGGAGAGGAATACTCTACATGGATGAATTTTGCACAAAATTAAAAAGAAAATGTCAAACCGGGCTGATTTTTTGTGTGTGCCAAAGAATATGTTTTGGTTAGAGAATAAATTTTTTTCAGCCCAATTGTATGCCATTTTCATTGCTACTCCAAGAACTTTTGTTAGAACCCTCGTATTCTAAAAGCGATACGTGGACTTCCTCTAGAAATGGTTTTGTCTGCAAGAATGCCTGCATTCCCTTTCAATTTTAAAGGGGTCTCTATATTAGAACGAAATCATCTTTCCAACAAACAATTTCTAGAACCTGGAATTTCGTTGAATTTCTCTCTACAACGAATTTCAAGGATCGCGAAGAAAAAGTTCGTTGCAGCGAGATTTTCGTTGTATAGGGAGAGGTCGTCGTGGTTCACAGTACTCTACCGTACATCCTATGCATTGTTCAACGTAAATCGAGGGGACGAGCACAGTACATTCGAAATAATTCAGCATTTCCCAGCGATATATAGAATAAAAGCGTCGATTTTTTGAGTGTTATTCACGTGATGTACAGCACGTAACCGCTCTTTATAAAGCCTTTATCTCAACGTTTTCCACTCGAAATTGACAATCATGCTGCTGCACTGTAATTTCTTGACACGTTGAATCTGCAGTTGAGTACATGTACAGTATCTTATTGCACTTCAGCTCGCTCGTCCGTCTGCACACGATCGAGGAAAGAAAGGAACGAGAGAAGAAGTGCATTAATCAGCAACGATGTGTTCCAGCAGTATAGTGCGAGAGAATCAAATACCGTATATCTGCCGACTGGTGATGTCTGAGTACTGTATAGGAGAGCATAAATTAAGTCGTACTGCTGTACATGCTTTATGTGTGACAATGCGGTACTAAAGTACCCGTCCGTCGCGGTATGAAAGGGGAGAATTGAAAAGGGTCCTTTGGTAACTTTTTAATTGACGAATTGCGGCTTATTATGGTAAATCATCCCTGGATAACTATGACCCATTATAGGATTTAGGAGAAGAAGAAGAAGAAGAAATGCCGCCAACAGCAGCATTTGCCGCAGCTCACTGCTCGTATACTGCACTGCACTGCACTGCACTGTATCGTACCAGCGTGGGTGCAGTAGGATACTGTGCACGTCGTATAGACGTATCGTAGAGGGCACAGCAGGAATCGAAAGAGACGTGAATGACCGCTGAGGCCGCAGTTGCGAAATCGCGAAACGCGGGCGGCGGACACGTCGTTACATCCGTTCTCCGTTCCGAGAAACCGACCCTCATCGTTTTCCCTCTTTCTTCTTTCCCTCCCTCCTTCCTTCCTTCCTTCCTCTCTCCCTCCCTCCCTTTCCCCCGTTAATCATCTCCCCCTTTATTCCTCGTCTTCCAAACGCGTGCGTCGATATTTATACGGTAAAAGAAAGGACGACCGGCCATGGATATACGATTCTCCCATTATACTGTCTCATTATTATTATCTTCTTATTACCGTATTCGTAAGCAGCAGCAATAAGACGACACGCACCCATCGGATTCGTATACGCATCATCAAGATGCTAAATGCAGCTTGCTTCTTAATGTGGCCTACTGTGCTTGAAATTATCATAACTTCACAATAACTGCGCTGGCCGCGCTCGATCAGGAGCAAAAATTGAATTTATCCCGTCAACGACAGGTATAGACGAGGAGGCACTGTATAGAACAGTACTGTCAGTACTACAGTAGTATTGTTTCATGTGATATGTATACAATAGGCACTTGATAATATGGTGCAAATACATTCTGCATATCATTCCAGGGGATTCATCCTCATTCTGTATAGTATACTACTGTATGGTATAAATTGTAAATCATTAGGATTGTTAAAATAGATGCAGTCGATACTACTCTTGAATTAGGACTAGCATTTTTCTGGCACTAAAGTGGAGGTACAGTATTGTATATCATGAGAGAGGAAGATTTGATAGTGCATTTCTATACTGCAGGCAAAATAGCCTTGTTCAGAGAATTGCTAAGTTGCTGAGTCTGTTTTTTCTTTTACTAGGAGGAAAATCCACAAGAAATAATTTGAGGCTCAAATAGGCTGTTTTTTCAAATGTTTCAATTTGTTTAGCAAGAACAAATATACCGTATTACCGTTTTTACAAATATCATTTCTATATACAGTGAGACCCCCACATGCAGACACCTTGACCTGCAGAAAATTCAGCATAGGGACACTTATTTTCTAATAAAAAATTGATAAGAAAAAGCCCAACATGAGGACACTTACTCAACACAGGGACATTTTGTGGTAAAATTGCAAATACATTTAAGCCATATTACAAGAAACACATATTTCCAACTCCAAAATTGATGTAAAAAAAGTTCTTGGGCATTTCTCTCACCAATTTACCATCAATTTAGCTAATTTAAAAAATTACCTCCAGCAGATAAGGACTTCCTTTGCTCTTTTTCACTTGAATGTTATTTTTACAGAAAATGCTAACATTTCTGTGTACTCTACAGAGGTATCAGAATTCCATTCCCCAAATGCCTATATTGTGTTGAAATATATTGATTGGAATCAGTTGAAATTGGGAGACAATTTTTATTTTCATGGAATTATGGTGAGTATTTTGTACATAAAACATCAATTGAAAATTATATAATGTGAGTCTAAGGGAAAATTAGATTCAACTTGGGGACATTTTGCCTTAGGCCTGGACACTCTTGATGCACCAATAATGTCTGCATCTCAGGGTCTCACTGTACTTGGAAAAGCAGTGAACTGTGTATTCAAGTGATGTTTAAATTTGAATTTTACATCAGGTTCCATCCTGCAGGAATTGCCAATGTCTTTTCTTTCTTAAGAAAGCTATGTTTATACACACAATTTTAAATTGAGAAAGGTGCTGTCTAGCAAGAACAAAAGCTAAACAATGTGTATTCACAAATAGACTCTTCTTAGTTGTCATTTCAGTTTTCATGTGAGCAAGGGCATATGATTCTCATGGATAACCAAATGATATTCCTCTACAAAAAAAGCCCTAATATCCTTTGGTTTTTGTCCTTTTTCCATCCAGGAAAATTTTCACTAGATTGTGGTTTCTCTTAAGAACACAATGGATGAGGGATATTTGTTCCAGCAAAATTTGTGGCACTATAGGAAGGCTTTACCAAATTGGAATTTGACTGTGATTAAAAATGAATCAAACCAGAATGATATACTGTACGTGTAAAGTTAAAAATAATCTTAATTGTACCTTGCTGAATTTGATTTTCATTTCATATTTCCTGAGAATCCCAGGCCAATCCCCTTCACATTGATTGCAAATAACCACCCCCACACCCCCAAACGCTTTGGCTCTAACTTATTCGAGTTAACTAAATATCCAGGCCTTATCCTTGATTGATTATTTGAAATAATTTCTAAAACACCTCTTCCATCAGAGGACCTTAAAACGCAATGCAAATTACCATATTCCAGCATAAATCTTGATAATTTTCCAAGAGATTATTCAACCTCTTGCAGCTATTTATGCATGATTAACATGTTGGATACCGTAATAAGGTCAGAAAAGGAGTGGTTTAAAATTCGAGTGTCTCGATCCATTTTGAACATGTATATATGCTGGCCCACTTTTTCTTTTCCTCTGATGCTCTTCCTCATGGATTCCATGTCTTATTCGTGTTCGTGACCTTTTCATCAGCAGCTGACGAACAAGCCAAGAAAGAAAGAAATAAAGAAAGAAAGAAAGAAAGAGGGGATGAGAAACAGTGAAAACCGGCCTTTCTTCTTGTTTCTTTTTCGTTTCACCCCATGTCTCGCCCGCTCGAAAGCCGAGTCACGAATGCACTGATAACCGTAAGAGTTGCACTTTTCCTTTCGATAACCCGCTTCTACTCTACTGTATTCTGTATTCGCATGCAGTACAGTACTGTACACTGTTGCAGTTGTAAAAACGGTCCGGAATGACGGGACACGGTTTCTGGTCATCGTCCGTCCACGCCCATGAGCAGCAGCATGGCTTCTTGCTGATGCTCATCATTGATTGAGGCTACATACAACATGTGTACAACAAGTCTACTACAATACTCTACTGCACTGCATATAGTGAGTGACCACAGCAATGCTGCATGCTGGTGAGATAATTCCCCCTTTTGTCTGTCTGTCTGTCTGTCTCCACTTTCACGTCGTCTGGTCTGGTCTGTCTGTCTCTGATGCATGTGCATGCATGCATACGTGCGGAGAAGAATGCCCGTTGGCCGGCCCGGATATCGTGCAGACAACGACGACGACGACGATGACCCACCCGCATCACGCGTTAAGATACGAGAGATCATTGCCACTTTCCTTTTCCCTCTTATTCTTTTTCTCCTCCTCCTCCTCCTCCTCCTCCTCCTCCTCCTCCTCCTCTTTGGAATTTCTCTATACTAGTTGTTGTTCAACGGGACACGGCACGGACCAGGGGAGTGTCAACGCTCTGACCTGCTGACATATGCACAGTGATACTGTACCGTACACGTACAGCATGCTGCTCGACCGAGTCCCTCATGACCTTCGCCCAATGGCAACTATAATAATGCACTGTGCTCTTGGTCCCCGGAACTGCATCCATCAGCTGCAGCTCCGCGGATGCTCAAAAGGCAGCAAACAGTACGTTGCTGCAATGCGTTTTTTGTCTTGATCATGCCGTGCGTGCGGCATGATGGGACGAATGCAAAGTAATGTACATTATTCGTGACAGTTGGCTCAATTATTATGGGAAAAAGTACCCCAATAAGGTGTCCTTGATTCAAATGCCTTTACGAAATAAAAAATTAAATGATTTGTGTGTGTGTGTGTGTGCAGAAAATTAAGAATTACATCAACTATGATAAAGCTGTGAAATACATTTCTTTAGCTTATCAGCATTACAATTTAGAAATGGCTAATTTTTTGAAAGAAAAGTGTGCTTGAAAGGATACTGCTTTATTTCATGTTCGAATGTTTAGTTCCTAACCAATAAATTCTTACACACATATTCTGCGTTTGTTTCAGTTTATACTTGAGTAAAATTTTCACACTTATTAAAAAAAATATATATATATCCCAAGTCTTAAAAAATGATAATTATGTTGCAAATTTCAAGTTTTCTCCATTATCTCACCAAAAGAAGCCAAAAGTGTGGGATATTCTTTGCAAATCTGCCGTGAAAGAACTTTGAATTATTTTTTTATACGTGTTCTCCACAAAATGTTAGTCCTATGCATGCTCAAAGAATTATGAATCTCATTAGATAACGAATTTTTACACTGAAACTATTTTTTCCAAGGTCATTGATGGGAGTTTGCGGTAGTGATATTTTTTACTGTAAAAGGACAGCACAGTAGATGAGGGAATACAAATTGGAATTTTTTTGTTAGAATACACAAAAGCATAATACAATGCGCTTTCATAACTAAGACATTGTAAGAATCGGCAAAATTTCTTGCGCCCAAATTGCAATGAGATTCAGTTCAAGTTAAGGGTAATGCACTAATACTGTACTGTATACCGTCAGTTTTGCATTCCAAAATATCCGTGGATGCAAGTTGGAAATTGAGGACTTTAGAAATAATAAAAAAAATATACAGCAATATATAAAGGGCCTGGATCAGTGTCACGGAATTATATCTGCTGAACACAGAAAGGCTCCAGCAAACGGATAATAAATACTGTAGCATCGTCGATTGTCGAAAAAAAGGGGGTTATTCATGCCCGGGTCAAAAAGATTGAGTAACTCTGATGTCGTCGGGGAAGATGATTGCGGCAGTTCATACGGCGAAGAAACGGTTGCCTTCGGACACATTCCAGAATGACCAGAACGAAAATGGAAGAAACCTCATTTCATGATTGTCTCATCGCTGCAGAAAATTGATTGCAATGCCAGGTCAGCAGCAGAGCTAGCGGATGACACGCATAGAAAATAAAAATATTCTTGCAAAAAGGTACAGACGCCTCCAATTTTGCGTACACCTTCTGCTCCAACGCGTCATCGAGATACAACACATTTAAGAGAATAAATTGAAGAACGAATATTTTCAAGCAAAACAAACCAAATGTAATTTTCCATATCTCTCATATCATAGATGCAAAACGGACAAGCTCAATGCAAACACTCATCCAACCAGGAAAGTACAGTATATTCAGTGGACAATTCGTGGTAGAAGAAATAAGAGGACCTGGAAAAAGGAATAGAGCTTGTCACCAAGGAATGCATTTGCCAAATTCCATCATAAAGAGCGAAAGGGCTGCTGATTTTTCTCTTTGTCTTGATGGGGATTTTTTTTCTATCAAGCATATGAGGTCCGAGTATGGCACATCCTTTTGTAATTTCCTCATCATGCATGCTTTTATTTTACAGTAATTCAAAATACCAGGACTTCATCGTCATTTATTCAAATATTTTTTGGAAATTTGTCCGTGTCAAATTCCTTTCCTTGAGGCTCAAAATCCCCCTTTTTAAATTGAAAGTGTCAACTTTAATTTGTACTTGTGTGCATCATTGAATCGCAAACCTACAATTATAAGATATTTGCACGATGAAGCGAGATTTTGGAATTTCGAAATTCAGGTTCTGATGTATTCTGAATAGTGGCTAGACTAGCCGTCATTTCGAAATTTTGTTGGGAAGGGACCAAGGAACAAAAGGAAAGTCTCTTACTATATTAGCTGCAGGGCATATGTTTAGGGCAGCACTGGATTATAAGCTTGAAGCCATGTATATACTGTACTGTACAGTACTTGGGGCCATGATGTACAGTAGTGCTCACAATCAACTATTCATTTCGTGATGGAATGAATTCCTATCTCATGTGTATGTACTGAATGGGGATGTGTGGTGCAGGTTCGAATATGGCGTATTTATTGTGTACTGTATACTGTACACTATAGTGCCCATATTGCTAAAACTACTCCGCCAAGTTTCCTTATTGATGGCCAGCATCAGCAAAAACAATAACCCGAGTCGTAAATGATGAAATTTCCCCAACAGATTTTGTCTCTCATCGTCTGGGATACGCAGTCTAGAACACGCTGGATATGCCCCGGGGGAGGAGGGGGGGGGGACGAAATAAAAAAGAAAAAAGAAAAAACAAGGGAGGAAATTCTGCACGACACCCCGGGCATTTCACCCGAGCCGAATTGCTTCAGATTACCAGCAGCACAAGCGCGTTTATCCAGTCAGTCCATCACGCATGGCACAATAAACTATGCAATGTGTCTCGTTTGCGCATCCGGAATGAGGGAGAGATACTGTGTGCAAAACAAACACGCAAATGTTGTTGCGAGGAAATTGCGAGGAAAAGTACTGGCAGAGTGTTCCAGCACAACCTGGTGGAACGATGCAATAATCAAAGCAGTTGAGATGGAGGTCAGTGTCTCCGATGTTGAGCAACTCGCACAGACAACTTCGCCCTGCATTTGACAAGGAAAATCCCGTCATTACTCTTCTCTCTCTCTCTCTTCTTCGTGCTTCATGTTTCGGCAGGCGTTGTCAAAACAAAAGCGGCGCTTGCAAAAAATAAGTTTGCCAAAAATCAATAACCTCGGCAATTGATGAGCGAGCCACGTCACACCGAGTCATCGGCTCCTGCTTTGAAGTTAGTCGATCAAGTGGAGGATGAAAACAAGATCAAATTCAGCAGAGGGGGAGGAGGAGGAAGAGGAAAAGAGCCGCCACATTCTCATCCCAAGAGGCGGCTGTTGATGAAAATGGCGGAATCACGTCGGAATAAGACCTGCAGCAGGGAGGCAACCCCTGGAATTACTGTACTGTACAGCAATAAAGCCAACTTGATTTCAAGAATTGTGAAGGAGAAGGTGCTGCTGGGCTATAAGCACACCAACAATATCTGCGAGGTGCTGCTCGCCTCATCTCTTGATAGCTGCTGAAGTGCGGGGAAGGGGTGATTTTGGCAAAAGTTTTCCTCAAAATATGTCAAGAAAGGGCTGACTTTTTTTTTCCTTTCGTGCCAAAGAAAATACTGTAATTTTTTTTCACGTACCGCTCTAACTTCGATTCTCGGGATATTGATTAGACCCCACACAAATATGTCAAGATGGACATTTATTTGAGCATGCAGGGAATCATTAGAAAATATGCCTTATTGTGAAGCAGAACAAGGAACGGTACTGTACCAGTACAGTACAGTACAGTACAGTACTCCGTACTGCTGTCCACTAAAAACTGGAGGCTCAGTGCTATATTACATACAGAGGTGGAATGTCTAAAATAAAAATGAAGAAAAAAACGCCTCTCTTTTTCTCTCCCTCTCTCTCTCTCTCTCCCCCCTTCCTCTGTATATGACCTCGAATAACTGCGTAGTTTTGTAATAAAGCGGACAAAACTTCTGCAACTGCGTCCCGGCAGCGAGTCGAGTCGGGTTTTGCGCAACATCACAAATCGCGTCAGTGCTGAGAGAGAGAGAGAGAGGACGGGGAAATAACAGTCTCGTCCCCGTTGCTGCATATACGCATATGCTGGACTATACCAAAAACACGTCGACAAGAGATATTATGACGCAAACCAAATAGCTACAGTATTTACTCATGTACTGTACAGTACTTGACGATACAGAACATTTCAGCTGTACAGTGCAGTCATTCCATCGTCCTAATATACTGCATGTATACAGCATTAACCGGCTCTGTGAGATGAAAAAAAACTGTATACAGGATACATATGCTGATGATGACGAAGGGAGTAATCCAAGTTTGTGTTCCATATGATAGCCTCATATGTGTCGTTGTTCTACACGACGGGCCGCATGACTACATACATTCCAAGTCCAGTAAAGTACAGTATATCCAATTCCAGAGAAAAAGGCGAGCATTGTACAGTATATGAATGAAATCCACGTCGCATTCGATCGTATTCCGCAGGTAAATGGCACAATCGGGCTATGTCATCAAAGTTTTATCGACAGTTACAACCGCCGGAGAGAGGAAATCAACACAACAGGCAAAAGTCAAAAAATAAAAAATAAATCACTCGGGTTTCCCTCGGCGGAAAAGTAATGAATAAACTTTGAGCCGGACAATCGATGACTGCTGCTTTTATCTTTTGTTGTTGTTGTTGTTGGGAAAATGAATGAATCACGACTCACCATCTAGAGCAGAATGAATGCACAGTATCACTCGTCCTGAACTTTCAACACGTCGCAGAAAAATTTCAGCGCCTCGTTGGGACTCATTGATAGGCTCTTGAAGATTATCATTATGATTCTTTTTGAAATCATGAATTTGAAATCTAGCAGTAGAGCCTGTCAATCTCGCGGATTACCTATTTTTCAGATCACGTCGAAGAAAAAGACCCATACTTGTAGAGAGAAAGAGGAGCATATCAGAGCGACATGCCCATTTCTATTTTGACAAAATTCAACTAGATCCTCTGACTTTAATTTTCTTCCAGTGAAAAATGGAAGAAGAAAAGAGGGGGGAAAATGTAATTTTAAAGATAGCGAGAGACGGGGACAGACGATCCAGGTCCTGATCGAGTTTGTGGTTCACGCAGTCAAGCGTTGAAATAAGTCAATGCCAAGTTACCAAGACAATGAGTAGTGCTGTATATACTGTATATTGTAAAAATGGAGGATACGGCGAGTCCGTCGTCTCTCAATCATCCGCAAATATCCTATAATTTTAAATCTCTTGTCCACGCACTGACCCAGCATCACCATCCTCATATATATCATCATACAAAATGCAGCACTTGTATCATTATTGATGCCGTTGCCGCAAAGAACCGTACATTAGTTCAAGTCCAGAAAAGAGGTGAGACGCAGTTACAGTATTGTACTGTAAAAGTGTCGTTGGGAATGGAGCCACAAGTGTGTACTGTAACTATACAGGATAGGACACTTCCTGTAACAGACTCGTCATTCATCGAACCACAAAAAGAGGATGTTCGACTATATGGGGACCGGAAATCGCGAACCCGCACCCGTGTGGACAGGACGAGAGCCGGCGACCGACTGCCCGCGCTTGCTCGTTCCCTTCCTCCTTTTCCTCCATCCTCGTCGTCGTGGTCGTCATCCCGACACCATTACTGTGCTCTACATTAATACTGTACGTGCCGAACGGTACAATACTGTACACTAACTAATGTTTATGGATCAGTGCTGGCCATCTACAATAACGGACTGCTTTAGGCTACACAAAATAAATGCCGGCTTGTACATCAGTAAATGCGGAATATACAGTGCTGGAATTGAGCCATATTCGATAATGGGGTTACAGTATACGAGGGTTCTAACAAAAGTTCTCGGAGTCAACCACAAGCCATTGCTGGAGGTGGATGAACATTTTTTTATTGGATTCCTCATCCTTTTTTAGCCTAGGACCAATTTTTTTGTCATCCCTAGGCAAAAATGGAAACTGGGAAAAAAATTGAATGAGTTTTTTCTGGTAATGTGAACTCATTCAATTTTTTTTCCCAGTTTCCATTTTTTGTCTAAGGATGAAAAAAATTGGTTCTAGCTTAAAAAAGGATGAGGAATCCAATAAAAAAATGTTCATCCATCTCCGGTGATGGCTTGTGGTTGACTCCAAGAACTTTTGTTAGAACCCTCGTAAGTACTTCCGGGGAATGCAGAACCGTCATAATCAGCGGAAAAGCGTACCTTTCCCTCTTTCTTTCTGCCCACTGTCGGAAAACCTGAGAGTGAAGTTTTTTTTTTTTAAACCAATACTGTACAATCAAAAAGATAGAAAGAGCGAAAGTACATCTTTCAGGTATTTGACGCATGCTCCATTTGAAGATCCAACTGCTCATGAGCATTTCATTCAATGTGTTTGCCGTGGGTCTCATTACAACAAATACAGTCGCAACACATGTTTCAGTGGTGTAATGAACATGTCGTCAATAACTCCAGGCAAAAAGGCAAAAATTGACATGTAAAAACAATTGCATCATGACAAACTTCCCAATTCCAGTATGAAAATATTTTTCTCCAGTTGTCCCCAAATCAAAGTTCTCTTCACTGCTACAGTAGGTGGGCCCTTGGTACGCAAAAATTGTCTACAACAATATTATCTGCACTGTCCACCCCCAGTTTATGGAATACCAAGCTTACAGATTTTTGGGTTATGAACTGTTTCTGTTTTTAAAAATCTGCCCAGTTAAGTTAACAGACTGTAACTTGGCTTACAGACTGCAGTCAGGCTTTTGCCTGGCTGCACAAGGCAAAGATGATCAAGGCAGAGAAGGTTGAGAAGATCATGCTTACAGTGTTTTGGAAGGCCTGGGTCCCCAGAGAAGTCTTTGGATCCTGGCAGAATGAAGTGTTTGCTCTTGAAGTAAAGGCATTTCTTGAAAATAGCAACTGTGAAGTGAAGGCACTTCTGCTCTTGGATAATGCTCCTTGCTGTCCACCCTTAGGGCAGATGCCTTTCTGCCAGAAAGTAACTGGATAAGGATGAGTTTGCCTTCTCATTCCTAATTTTAGAACTGTCACGAATTTTAGAATTGGAGTTGAATGTGCATACAAGGACACAAAGGCAAGGTCTGTAATGCCTCTTCCATTTAATTTCTGTATTCCTTAAGATTGAGTTCCTGCTTCCCTACAACACCAGTATCTTGCAACCCATGGATCAAATGGTGATAGCGAACTTCAAGAAGCTCTACACCAAGCTCATCTTTGACATGCTGTTCAAAGAGTGCCAGCTGAACATAAATCAAGTAAGTTTCCTTTGCTTAACCCTTGAGTTTTTGTGGGCTCTTTTCAATTGTGCAGCAGTGCCAGGATTCTTTTGCAGGCTCCTGCATTTCAGTTTGACCAAAGGTCACCAAAATGCAGATTTGGCTCAGTGGCTAAAGTCAGGAAAAATCCCAAAAAAGGAAGTCATTGTCCTGCTAATCCCCCCATGCTAATCTAATGGCATGAAGGCAGAAAAAGCCACCCAAAAGTGATTTGTTTCCTTTTTTTGCAAAATTTTCTGCAGGAATGCAAAAAATGGAATTTTCCCCAACTTTTAATCATTTTTGTTCTCCCTTTTTTTCTATTACTTGGGGCACAAAATGTAGCTGATAAATACCAGTACTGCCAACCAAGGGTTAAAAGTTTTTCTTGCATGACTGGACTTCATTTTTGATGTCACATGTGTGACACAATAAAAGGAGAAGTTCAGCATTGTTGAAAGCATCCTCCTGATCACAAGAGCCTGGAAGAGAGTAACTTAGAGAACTTGAAACTCTGCTTGAAAGAAGCTCATGGCAAAAGCCTGCCAAGCAACACCTGAAGATGAACAAGAGAACAAGGAAGTTTTGGCAGAAATTGTTGAAATTGCCAGAAACTTGTCCATGGATGTTGAAGAAGGTCTCACTAAATTTGTCCTGGGGGACAAGGGAGACCAAAGTGTGGAGGAGCTGAGGGAATGGGCAACTGAAAAAGCAGAGGATGCAAAACACACAGGGTTGACTAAACTGCAGCAGTGAGTTTGCCTTCTCATTCCTAATTGTTGTTCATTTCATAAATGGTGAAATTAGTAAGAAAGATGGCAAGGTCTTAAAATCTTTCCCTGTCTGAGTTTTTTCAGATTCAGGTATGATGAGAACTTCCCCATCAAATCATCTGCCATCAAGGACATTCTAAGAAAGTGGAAAGAAGTCCAAGACTTCTTTATAGAACAACATCCCAAGAAGGTTGAGGTTCAGCAGGTTCTTGATGTTGTGGAATCCCTTTGAGGCAGACACTTTCATGGCCTCCTCAAAAGCAAAGAAAAGTGGACAACAATCAAAAGCTTCTTCTCTCCTGAAAAAACTGGGCCATCAGGTGCCCAAGCTGGACCATTAGGTGCACATAAGAGGGCATTTGATGATGAATATGACTCCATCTGAGTTTTTTGTAATGATTTTGTACTTGACTGACCTAAGAACTGTGCTTCATTGTTTCATGTATCAACAGAGCATAAAGTGCAGGCGTTGTGCAGTCACCAAATGTCAGTCTTTTTTTTCATTTTCCCCTTTTTTCTTCTAAATTTTCAAACTGTGAACAAATTAAAAAGAAAATTAACATGTAAGTCTATGGCAGATCCTATTTTGGTATACAGAATGCCCAGCTTATGGAATAGTCTGTGGAACAAATTGAGTCTGTAAACTGGGAGACAACTGCATAACAGATGTGTTCTGGCTCCAAATGGGTTCTGTCTCTATCTCAAATGAAGTCTCTACAATGAAATTCTTTCTCAAGCCAACTTCTCCTGCATCAGATTTTACTGCATACATACAGCATGCAAGTTTCAATTGAGTTTCATTTCAAGTTCCCCATGCAAGTGTGTGTATATTTTTGAAAAATTATCCCACTGCATAAATGATTAGACTGTCCCCGCTGTATCATCGAATTCCTTTTGAAATAAAGTACAGTACTGTAAAACACTTTTTCCTTCAGCATGGGATGAGAGACTTTTGCAGTGTGCAACAGTTACTGCATATACAAGTGAGCTCATCGTCTCGATCATCGACGAGGAGTACCGTGAAACTCAATACAGTACTTTACATCACCGTAATTCACTTTGTGCATAGCAGTTGGAGCCTGGCAAAGCACAGCAGAGATTTGCGAAACCACACGAATATAATCCCCTGCCCCCGGGACACGTACGGGCAGTACATTTAATATATATAGCGTACCCGCCAGCAAGCAGCGTAATTGCACCACGGACGCAGACGCTCATCAGTGAATGCTCGCCTTCTCAAATAATGCACTGAGGCAAAGCAGCAGCATCATACGTGCTTCCTGTGCGATGCGACTCGCGTTAACATTGACATTTTGAAGGCACTCACCGAAAGTGAGCAAGTGCTATAGATGCAATAAGGAACAATTAGATGGACACAAGCAATTACGCAGTACTGTCTACCACATCAAGCACGTGTGTGGTTGGAAAGCCGCGGTTGTACACTTGCGCATCATTCATGCACATTTACCTATACTGTATAATGTGTATGTAGTGCGTTATAGACATTTTTTTGCATTTGGAATGGATAATCCGCATTCTGCAGGCAGGGAATACTTGATATGTTTTTTTTGTTGGGAAAAGGGTTTCCATTGCGAATCTGAGCGAAAATCTTGATGCAGCTGCATAATTGATACTTCTTGGGGATCACCCTGTTTCCAATAAATTGAGGCGAAGAATGAGGTGCGCATGATGAACGTTATCATGATTCCAAGTAAGGCTTTCTTAAAATTCGAAATCCCCCCCCCCCCAGCACTCTCAAAATTATTGTCGGAGTGTTCTATTTTAATGATATACTGCTGTACTGTTGTTTTCATGAAACAATAAAACATCGCCAGTATAGCATTGAATTCGATTTTAAAATGGGCTTCAATTTGGATTTTACTGGACACAGTCTCTCAAATCTGAATGTTTTTGAGTGTAAAAACATGGCCGGCACTCGGGTACAGCACATACTGTACACGGTAGCCGAATATCGCAGGAGAGACCAGCACGTCAAGTGTATCTACGCAGCAGCAAGAGCGATCATGGGTTTCCTCGCTTTTTAGTCATGTACAAATGTTCTTGTAGATTACAGTGTACGTACAGTACATTCCTTTTGTTTGTTTTTTCTTACTCGTCGCTATAATGAATTCGCAGCATTTCCGGACTGCTTATAGCAGGATGCTGCTGCTGCTGCACTTGAAGATGCACGAAGCAGCAGACAGGCGGAAGCTCATTCATTATCCTGGTGTTCTGCTCGCACAAATAACCCTCACGCTTCAAGTACTGTACTGTACTGTGTGTTCATTTCAGCGCAACTTTACCGACGTTAATACTGTACTGCAAGCAGGTGAGAAATCAGAAAACTTTTTTTTTTCCTCTCCCTTTATTATTGCTCTGCTGACGATGGAAACACCAGCAGCAGTAGCAGCAGCAGCCAGGACCGGCAAGCAGAAATAAACCGGCCCCCGGAAAATAAAAGGTCGACGCCTGTTTTACAGCCAGCACCAGCAGCACCCGCTTTACGGGAAATGGCCAGTGGGTGATGCGTATATAGGCAGCAGGTTTATCCGCGCACGCGTTGACGCGGGCGAGAAGCAGCAAAAACGAAATGAAAAAAAAAGGAAAGAGTAACACTAATAGTATTAAGAAGAAGAAGAATAAAACGAGGAATAAAGGAAAGAGAAAACATCAGGTGATTCGTGCTCATTTCCCTGACCGGAACACAGAGAGAAAGAGAGGGAGAGAGAGAGAGAGGCGGACTTTTTCTCCCGCCAGCCCGCGGACAGGGTGAAAGAGTTGCGCTACTCTGCCGAGGGTTGCGCAAGGAGCCAGCAGCAGCTCAACCCAAACCCGATCCCGCAATCCCGATCCTCCTTTTCCCTCTCCGAATAACCGACATTAACTCTTTTTTTCTTCTTCTTTTTTTTTTCTTTTTATTTCTTGGGGGTGAGACTTCAGACGAAAAACATTTCGCCAGGATTGGATAGTAGTTTCCCCTATTGTATGAGAGAGAATTAATCAAGGAGGATCAACACTCATCGCCAACGCGACTCTTGCTTCAATTAAGAGACTGTAATATCTATAAGCACAATGAAGAAGATGACATGAAAATGAAGAGCTTTCCTTCCCCCGCCCAGCTCGTCAACCTCTTTCTTCCGCTTTCTTCCCCGGTCAAATAATTGCTTCATTAGTCGCAGCCTTACGAATGTATGGGGTCAGCCCCATCATGCAGTTGCTTTTATCATCATTTCTTTCATTTCCAAGTCTCTCTGGGACACAACCTAGATGTATTCATAGCTCTGGTCTTCTATCTTCATCTGTATCATTTTTGATGGAAAAGTTCCCAAGTGTTGTTCCCCCCACACCCTGCAATGTGTGTGCATGTGTGTTGCCTATATGCCTCAGAACGCACACATACATGCATACATTGTACTAGGCAACTTATGCTGTACAATATGGTACATAGGTGGTATCTATAGCAATTCAACCATCATGTAATTTCTCTGTCTTGCAATGCATAGATAAAATTTTCTGGGAAATCAACTTGCAATTTGACCCACATAGACATGCAAAGTTTCAAGCAAAATGTAGAAAACATTGCATTTGACATTGTCTCACAATTTCACTGCTTTGAAATTTGATCTGGTCCAGCAGTGACAGATTTGGGTCAAATTCCAGGTCACCAGCACCTGCACGACATATCCAAAGAAATCTTGTTGCGCGCAGAAAGCCATTTGGGACTAGTAAAATAGCTTACTTGTAAAAAAAAAAAAGAATCATCAAAGAGCAACTCATTCATCAATATGTCATGAATGGGGAAGGGGCCTAAAAACAACTTGATTGTAAGGGATTTAGTTTTCATTGCGCTCAGAATCGTTATTATAATGAGATTCTACTGTACAAGCTGATGAAGCTTTGATGGAGAATCAAATCATCATGTGTCTGGAACGATCCATCAAGTAACTATATAGTCAACAATATTTTTCACCGTGGTACCGTACACAGGAAGACTGTATCACTATTGAGTTTCCTTAATAAAGACGACCATATTGAGCTACTTACATATTGAGTCTTGTAAAAGTTCTTGGAATAGAAATTGAAATGGGATCTAATTGACGTGAAAAAAATATTCTGCAGAAGAAACATATTCCTTGGCACAAGAAAAAATATCAACCCTGTTTGACAAATTTTTTGAAATGTTTTGCAAAATTCACCCCAGCAAAGTTTTGCTCTCCACTCAAAAGATGAGGCGCCCTTCCTGCAGTTTTGTTGTTTTTGTTGTCGTAGCCCAGCTTTCCCCTCAGAATTCAGAGACAATGGTTCATTTGTGTCTGGATTAAACTTTCATTTCCTTTCAAATCACATTGAGAATTATTCTTTTATTGTTCTCCTCATTATTCCTGTGTCAATAAAGCTACACCCAAGAGGCCTCCAGAAAATTTTAATTATACAGGTTTGAAGGGGGAAATCCTTCAAGTTACAGTATATATTGAGGTTTTTAATGCATTAATTCTAAGGGAATTCAGACAGGGACTTGAGAAAAATGCAACCTATATAGGGAGGTATTTTGACTTTCAACTGTAGTTTAACTAATCCAGGTTCATCATCATCTGCATTTCGAAGACGGCCAGTTTTCACACTAACATTGCGCACTGCGCACTTCAAACCGAGTCTTCATCTGCATGCCAATAATACAGCAGCAAGCATTGGATGAGAGATTTGCTATACGGCATGTGACACTTTGCAGAAGTACCTTTCAGTACTAGATATACAATACGTACTGTAAACGGAGGATCTCAAATCTGACGGGAGCCGAGTAAAATACTCGTACATATACCTGTAATCGTGAAAACTGACTATTATGTTGCATCGCAGTTATTCTTGAGTGAAAGCGAATGCAGTACTACACTGTATACAAGTACTTTACTGCTGCTGTACTACACGTTTTATATGCTGACTGCTATAATGACCTGCCGGGCATTTCTCTTATTTTTGGGTCATTGAAATCATGCCCTATCAAAGTGTCGCGAAGAAAAGTAAACGGGGTTTCATGTTCCATCCCTGTTAACGGCGCCAATAAGTATCAAGCAATGCTGTACTATAATGCAGTACTACACTGAAAAACATTCGCACAATAACGAGTTAATGCCTCATCAGGGTAAATACACTTGCTGACGAAAGGAAAATTCCCTCTTTTTTTTGTAAATCGAGGACCACGGCATTGAAGAACATCAATCCGCGGTGAACAGAAAAGGGCTGGATATTTTTGAACAGAAGAATTTTACTTCGATCCCCCCAAAAATGGCATGTATACAGTGAGACCCCGAGATGCGGACATAATTGGTGCATCAAGAGTGTCCCTAAGTCAAATTTTCCTCAAGTCAAGTCTTGTTTTCCCATAGACTTACTGTACATATACAGTATACAGTACTGTACTGTACTGTATACTGCACCAGAAACAGCAGCTGGAAAAGGTTGATGTCAACTAAAAAACAAAGAGTAAAATGGTTCACACATTTTGAACGTGGTTCGAACCCCTCGTGCAACTGAATGTAGCTTCCTTCAGTTAGAGTTCACGTTCGAAAATAGCATTGCATCGGCTGCCAAATTTCATTGGATTTCTGCGCTTTTCCGACATTTACTGCTATCCGAAGGATTTCGGGGATATCCCGTGTGTTTATGCACGGTGTCCGTGTATTACTATACCTGCTGATGCGATGCGTGAACGTGAAAACCCTCCCTCAAATGGAAAAAAATGACGTGGAATTCGTGCCGAAAATATATTAAACGGAAATTAAGTCGATAGAAAATAAATTATTAGGAAGAAGAATCAATGACTAGCTGTGAGAGATTATATAGAATCTGGAAAAGACTCTGTTCACAACATTTGGTTTCACATGGATTCAATAGCAAAGAAGCTATTGTAATTGGTTCCTTGTACTCAAAAGACACGAGAACTGCCAAGTGATGGATGATCCCTCAGCTGTGTTCAGTTTTTCCCCCCGAAATTTCTGTCGAAGCTACCAAGTTTCTTTCAAATTATATAGCAAAAAAATCAGAAAAATCAAAAATGTTTCTTTAAAGCGTGTTTCTGAAATACAGTACAGTATCGTTCTTTCCGAACAAAAACAATCACAGACTCATATAGAGTAGTTCAAAGCACAAAAAACTAAGGAGCAAAAAACATGAGGCAAAAAACAACTAAAAAAAAAGTTCGGCCATCATATATGCTCAAATCGAAAATAATAATTTTAAAATACAAGATCACTCATAAAAAAATATAACCACCAGGAAGCAGGGCATTTCCATTTCAATCGAATAAAAACGAATTCTTTGAAATTATATTTTTCACTACGTATTCCAGTGTTCATTCAAGTAAATTTTAGTTGGTGAAGAAAGGGAAATTTTCGTGGAGAAAAGTTCATTATCCCAATCATAGTTTTTCAATTAGTGTTTTTGAAAGTATTGTACTGTACATTACTCTACAAGTGTTGTCAGACACGCGAGGAAGAAGACCTTTCCATTCGTCATCCAACTATTGGACTTGTACAGTTTTCCACGACGTCTGGCTTAACCTCTCGTGACCCAGTTTCTGGCGATATCTCCGTGTCGGAACCTGGGTCATCGCTCATCCACGCAGGAAGAAATGAAGAAATAAAATAAAAACCGCAGGAAGTCATCGTTGGCTGCGTTGCAGAAAAATTTTCCGCAGCTCTTCCACACTCTACAAGTCTACAGTATATGCACATGTCGCGCAACTGGCTGTTCGAAAAACAAAAAGAGAAAAGGAAGGAACTATACCGCCAAAACATCCGGGGTGGGGGGAATTTGATTTTTTATTTTTTTTACCGAGAATATTGTTGTAGGGAACCTTTAAAACACTAGGAGATGCGAAACCAATGGGACCACAGAAATATTTCGTACAGAGAAAATCGTTGTAGACAAGATGACTGTAAAGTACTACTGTACTATTCCCTTGTAGATGATAATGGAACTGCTAATGTTATGTTCGAGATGAAAAAGTCAGAATAAGAGCGAGCCAATGGACAGACGGACTGTTGGAGTAGTGCAGAGAATAGACAGATGCCTTGATTGAGCAAACTCCGCAATAAATTCCGGCATAATAATGCTCCACCTATCTAAACTCGCACTGACGACGAGGGCATATGACTCTTACTTATTATTCTCTCGTGCTGGCAACCACCACGCGGGCTCAGCCAAGTATGTATATAGCTCAAGTTACATCAGCGGCGGATTCCCATACGATACATTCCTGTGGCTGTGGCTGTGTATTTACGCATATGCTGCATGCATGTATACTGATGTACACAGCTCCGTCCTCTGAACCCTGCACGACCGAGTATTCTGTAAACTTGACTTGGTACGGTATTTAGCGTAGACTGTATTGTAGTATATCCGCGACACGACACGACACGACACGACACGACCAAACTGCGCCAACCAAACAGCGTAGTATGTAGCACAGTGTAGCAGCAGAGAAGCGGGGGGAGGTCATGCGAGGTCACCAGCAGCAGGCGGCCTCACGCAGGTTCATGCGATGCCCCAACCCGAAATTCTCCACCGGGCTAGCTTTCCCTTTCACGCATTTCCTCCTTCCCTTCCCTTCCCTTCTTCCCTCTCACTCTCTCTCACTCTGCTTCCAGCATATATGCTGTATGATACTCTCTTTCGTATGTCAGGTTTCACTATACAATACAGTACATTATACCCGCCTTTCTATGTTCCCGGCATAGACCATATACAGTATATGGTAGCAGCTTGCATGCATGCAGACGCGAAAAAGATGCTCATGCGACTAAGCATACATTTATTTGACACCCGGCTTACATTTTTCCTGTGCTTTGGCCCGGAAATCCCGGGTCGAATAATAATTGTGGGGCTAAATAAAATCACAAAGAATATGACCTTTTGACATGAGAATTAAGCAGCTGTATAAGAATCATATACCAAGAACAAATCTTTACTGTCAAGCTGTATATAGTGCACACAAACTGGAACTGCTGCAACTCTGGAAAACAAAAAGCAGACAATCTGCCTGTTTTTGATTAGGAAATAGAATAATTTATGAATTTTTACTTTGTTTTTGAATATAAATGATTCAAATTTGTCATGGAATTCAATAATTTGGAAAATGAAACATATCAATTTTCCTAAAAATGTTGAACAAGTGTCTGTATTTTGAAACATTGGCAATATTCCCCAGCGTGCAGATCTGTTTTTCACAGTCTCAACTCTCAAGTGATGCCCCTAATAAGGGGAGTTGTTCCTATTTCGGGGTCCCACTTGTATAGTGGACTGAACAAGTCCATCGGCACTCATCCAAGGAAGGAGCATGATTTGCTAAACTGTATACAATATAAACACATACACACACACCACCGCAAGAAAAAGACCGTCTCTTCAGTTATTCCGGCGAGTGTGTGCACAGCTGCTGCTGCTGCATCAGTCAGCCAGCCAGTCAGTCAGTCAGTCAGTCAGTCAAGTCGCGAGGGTTCAGTCACCCCGTACCGCGGTTGGTCTCTCTATACAATATACTCCATCCATACATAAACTGTGTAAGTATTACGTACATCATGTACTGCATGTACAGTATATCGGGTACTGGAAACCATTGAGATTTGTGCCCAAGTTTCCATCAGTCCAAGTCTTTATTGCTGCATGATGCGAGTGCTATACACTATAGCTATACAGTACAGTACAGTACAGTGAAACCCCCACATGCAGACACCTTGATGTGCAGACAATTCAACATAGGGACACTTATTTTCCAATAAAAAATTAATAAAAAAGGCCCAAGATGAGGAAACTGACTCAACATTGGGACATTCTGTTGTAAGACTGCAAATATGTCTCAGTAGGCCAAATTAAAAGAAGCATATTTCCAACCCTAAAATTGATGTAAGAAAAGTTATTGGGCATTTCTCTCGCAAAATTACCATCCATTTAGCTAATTTAGAAAAATTACCTCCAGCATAGAGGGACTTCCTACTCTCTTTTTCACTTGAATGTTATTTTTACAGATTGCATTGAACACAAAAATGTCCATTTTTTATCCAAAACTAATCCAAAAAAACTTATCCCCAAATCTTGCCAAAATTGGGCAAGATTTGGACAAGTGGCTTTGGATAAGTTTAGGATAAAAATCAGACATCTTGTTGTTTTGAATCCAAAACAGACATGTTTTGGAGGGATCTGGGAATTGTTTGGAATGGGAATTGTTTTGAAATGAGTTCCAGTTATGTCTGTGTTTCAATAAAAAGTATATATGATGTCCAATTTTTATCCAAAAGATGTCCCAGTTCCCTCTGAAACTTGTATTTAAATTTTTTTATTTCACTGAAATTTGGCAAAGGACTGGTTTTATTCATCTTTTTCATACCAAAATCTCTGACAAACAAGTTTGGAGAACTTGTCTGCCAGTTTCTGACGCCAGTGTCTGGCAGACACGTTCTCCAAATAAATTTCAAAAATCATCAAAATGAGTTCCAAAAATGTCCGTGGAACTCATTTGGTTGATTTCTGGACAATTTTTGAGAATTTCTTGCTCACTGGGAGAATGCCAACATTTCTATGTACTGTACGGCACAGAGGTATCAGTATTCAATTCCTCAAATGTCCATATTGTGTTGAAATATTGTATATTGATTAAACCAGTTTCAACTGGGAGAAAATTTTTATTTCCATGGAATAATGGTGAGTATTTTGTACATGAAACAACAATTGAAAATTATATTGTGTAAGTCTAAGGGAAAATGAGACATGACTTGGGGACATTTCGACTACAAATCAAGGAGAGACACTGTTGATGCACCAATTACATTTGCATCTTGGGGTCTCACTGTAAGTACTAAAATTTTGTCACAGGATGATTAACAGGTGCATACATCAGTCAGGGCACCATGGTTTCCTGCTGTTTTAGTACTGTGTCTAGTTATTGCTGCATAGAGGAAAATAAAGTACAATACCGTGCCGCATATGTCAGTGTTGTCCAACTTTTTGGGCCTGCGGAGATCTGGCAAATCTCCATAAAATTTTTTATGGACCAGCAAATTTCCAGAACATTGATTGCGGGATGGCAACGTTTCATACCATTTTTGCAGAGTCAAAAAAGTGTCATTCAAAAGACTTGATGAGCGGTACAGTATTCAAAAGTTTCTGCTTTTTTCTTGCTGCAAAAATTAATTTTTTAAATTTGTCAACTAGTACTGGAACTGTTCGAAGATTCAAAAAAAAAAGTGACATGGCGCGGGTATAACTATATTGTACTTGGCGCAGAGACAAATTACTGTTCGAATCAAGGAGACAAAAGAGGCAATAATCCACTGAGAAGTTTAATCCCGCGTATGTAGTATACAGTATATTCATTGAGCATGCAGCGGAGATGACATCATGGAGGTTTCGATGCAGCTATTATTCTGTATAACTACAGTATTATACACTCAAAGAGATCACACCTCATTAAAATCGTTGTAGTAGCAATGCATGTCTGCAATGACAAGAAACAGAAAGTACATGCCAGAAAGTATTTGATGACAAGTGCCTTTATACAGTATTGAGGTTGCATCCCAAAGCCTATGCGTATACAGTAATGTATATTAGTCTGTGAATAGCACAATTAGTTTCCCTTTCCACATCCAGCAGGTCTTGCAACAAAAACTAATTGCCATCAACAATGATGACAACTACAGCAACAGGAGTTGTTGCACGGGTAATGACCAAAGGTCGTTGCTGTCAATAATGTGGATTAAGCATAATACACCACCATATGTACAGTGCTTCATCACAGAACAATACACTACTGTACTTGGCTTGATGGGAGCCCAGTTCTGTGCCGAGTGCATCGCATTCTTGGACATATGATGGGTCAACATGACTCGGATACTCAATATACAGACGAGGTGAAGCCATTCAAAACAATAAAAGTACCTATTCATTCATGACAATGAGAGTGTGCAGCGTTCGAGTGCATTAGGTGGATGATTATAAACGCAGTGATGGGGCATTATGTGTTCCGCTTGATTTTGAAAATGTGATCCCCCCCCCCCCTCCATCCTCGAATCTGGCCACAGTCCAGAAGTTGCCCCTATTGTATTGTACGTCATGGGCAATCCCGGAATAGGGAGTGACCCTATAGCTGCTGAGTACATGCCTGCTGCAACTGCGTTGCTGCTGTTTCTATACCAAATGAGTGGGCTTATTTGCCTGATGAGAAACCCAACTGCTGCATGATGGATATACATAGCAATTGCCTGCTTCATTACACTAGTGAGCGCAGTTTTCTTCTGCAAGGCTTCCTGCTCTGCTCTCCTTTTCTTACCCTCATCAGGGATCCCGAATATTTTCATTTAATCACGCATAAAATGTGTCATTCATTTTCGAAAAGCCTCTTGATTTTGGTGGATTTATGGAAAAAATTCAAAGAAGCCAGGTGCATGTGTTAGGGACTGATTGCCTGATTCATATCCATCATACAAGTACAGTATAATGGATTTCACATACTTTTCAGCATGCACAACGCTCAAGAAAATTGTCATACCTCCCACCTACACACATTCCATCCTATCAAGAATAATCAACTACAAAGGTATCACAAGAGAGTAAAGCACAGTACTGTACACACAAAAAATGCATGAATAAGGAATTGCTATCATTTTAAGAATGTTATTGTCCTGCCAGCAGTACATATGCAGACACACATTCCAGTGAGAAGATGAATGATTTCCATTCAATTGTCCTCTTGATTTCAATGTTTTACTCACACTTTTTGTAAGTCAACTCGAGGATTTCCCCCATATAAGTAAATGTTTTGTCAACTGCATTTTGGTTGAATAACCGAAGGATATCTGTTGCGAAATATGAGTGCAGTTGGGTTACTTGTGCAGCAGACAGCAAAAACATCAAAATTAGAATTATTTTATTTAATTCCCCCCTGTACAGTGTAGTGCTTCTGCACTTCTCATTGCAAGAAATTGCAAGGCTTTCATGAAACGTCGATGAAGTCCCAAGAGAACTTTGGAAGCGGTACTTTTCAATATAATGTACTGTGCACATATAGGGACATGTATAGATAAAAGAAGGTGCTCACGTTTCGACGAATGACTGACACCACTCGAAACGCGTGATTCTCAAGACGACGCGTCACAATATCACAATTATGGGTACTCTTGAAAAAGAGTCACTGAACTCCGCGACACCATCATCAGCAGTCGACGAGAAAAGTGACGAGTCATGATCACAGGCCGTATCATCGCAGCGACATCAATGATGAATGGTATTTGTGTGCCCATTATATCGTAGTTGTTGCTATACGAGTACAGTACATACCTGTGTGTGAAGGCATGACCTTTTTGAGGAGTCCCTCACTTGAACTGATGGTTATCTTAGACAGCAGCACTCACGGTCGTCCTTGTTTTTCAAATTATAGCGCGATTTTCGAATGAGGATATCCCAATCATCATCATCATCATCACCTGCTGCTGATGGGTCTCCATGCAACAGTAAGTACAGTACTGTACCTACCTATACCGCCGCCGTCGTCTGGTCAAAGTAACGTATTCGCTCTGTGCTGCTGCGACTGACGTACGGCACATAAGCCCTCATTTCATAACGAGTCGATAGAAAATCACGCGCCATTTCTGACTCGCAGTAGTACACATTCAACACGTTATACACTATGTATGTAGTACTGTACTGTATTACACAATTGCGAGACTATAATCAATATATATCATTGATGTTTGCATCATATGAGTGATGGAGCACGTTTCCGAATTTCAAAGCACGCATGTCATCGATGAGAGCGCAGATACACGTAGACTCTCCATACAAGGGTTTTCTCTCTACAAAGATTTTTCTGGTCCCCTTATCAATTCCTTGGTAAAGGGAGATGAGGGACCACCTGTACTGCTGTATATACAAATAATGAATATATATACTGTATATACTGTTCTTGATGGCTGTACTCACGTCGTGCTGCACGTGAGTCGAGTTACAGTACTGTACTGTACTGTACTGCCAATACGATCCGTTGTCGTGAATGTTTCCGACGTAGCCGGAAACATATTTAAATACACTTCAATTGGAACAAGCGTTTGAAACTGAGGCACTGCTTGCAAGGCATTCGTCACTCACGGCACAATGCACTACGCGTCGTATGAACATCGTTCGAATACTGTATACCGTAATAACGATGCTCTTTTTCGCTCAACTCCAGCTTATTATATAAATACTGTATTTTACCATACACACAATAAACAGCACCAGCATATATAGTTAAATATTCCTGCTCTTTATTGTCACGAGAAATGTCCACCAGCTCATGCGGAGGATTTACTCCCAGCAGCACCGCAATATCACGAAGCCCTGCTACTTTAGCGATAATAAAAGAAGGTCCTATTCTGAATATTCTATGATATCCTTATATTCTCGTAATCATTTACAGCACGCAAGAGCAGGTGAAGGTGTAACTATAGATCGTATACAGATCGTAGGCAGGAGGGGATTCAAACACTATAACTCGTCGCGATGATACTAATATACACTGCGCGTGTATATATTCTTCACTCGATGAACGTCCGTTTTCTTTATTCTCTAATTGTATTTTTTTGGCACAGCACTGTACGTACGTACGGGCAGTAGGTTTTCCGCGAGCCTCATCTGCGTGTCGGTCGGGTCAGGTCAGGTCAGCTCGCACCCGATTCCCAAGCCGTTCTGCGGACTACGCAAACGTGAGACGGCTTGCAGTCGACATGCCGCAATAACACCGGGGAGGAGAAGGACCAACAAAAAAAGAACTTCTTTTATCGCGCCATTACTCACTCACTGCACTGCAGTATATAGGTGTACAACACTGGTATAAAAGTCCTGCTATTTACACATGCTGGTCATCCCAATAAGCACACGGTTAATTCTACAGCAGCAGCAGTCTGAACCAGTGTTCCCAAACTACTACTTACACGCACCTCTGATTAAATGAAGGACTGGCCTCTTATTCTGCCGACAGCAGGGCAGGGCAGACAGACCAGTAGGACGAGTTGATTGTCAGTCTGGTTGCTTATCATCACTCGGTGCCATGGTTTGATTCATCACAGTGGTTTGACTTCCCAGCATATGCATATTGCAGACACACACACGAGGGTTGTTTCGTAAGTCTTGCGACTCGGCCACTCGCCGTGGTCAGAGGCGGATGTAATTTTGTCTTTCTTTCAATATTGTCCTACAATGCCTTTACATCTTCAGTTCAAAGACATTTTTGGCACATCACCTACCTATACACATGGAGATGAGTGAAAAAAGTCTTCAAGTGTGTCCTGCCTCCGCGGCATGAAATCAAGTTGATCCGAGAGCAACTAACTGCGCACTTGAATGCTCTACAAGTTTGCAGGTGGTCAGAGTGAACGCTCGTCAAGAATTGAAAAAAAAACTCGGCGATGAAGTTCCAGATTGTGCCACTGTGTTCCAGTGAAGGAAAAAAAAAAGTAACGATTAAGAATTCAATGTCAGCAATGCCCAACGTGAAGAACTGACTAAACGTGGTTTTTGCCACTGTTTTCATTGTTCGATTTATCCCATGAAAAAATGCATTGCAATATATTGGCGATGAGTAGGTTGAACAGCACTCAAGTGTTGCCGCGTAACGGGGCTATGTGAGTGAGAAAAAAAGATTTTTTTAATTGACCACACCGTGTTGGATTTACTGTATTTGAAATAGTTGCAAGACTTATGAAACAACCCTCGTACAAGTAATTGGTGCTTCATGGATCTTGTCCTTCTGTCAGAGCATCAGTATAAAATATGTTGGATCATGTTTTCCCCTTATAGACTTCATTGGGAAAATATTTAATTTCCCTGTTCCTCGAATATTTGGAATAAATTCCCCGCTGGGAAAGCAGAAACTTTTTCAGAAGCTTACTGTTTTCCAAATTTCTACCACAAATACATTTGAGGTGTGATTTGATGGAAAAAGGGTGCGCAGATCTGATTTAATACGAGTATCCGGGTATCTTCGATCAATTTTCAATAACAGCTTCAATTGTAGTACTGTGTACAGTGTATTTGATGATTTATGTGGGACTAGATTTTATTTTTGGGTATGGCAGGTCAATCACAGAATCAAATCATTCCAACATGCTCTCTTTTCTTCTTGAGAATATTATACCCACAAAAATACAGTAATAACAAAATTTGACAAGCTGGCATGTCTCACTCAAGTAATTTCCAACAATTAAAAACTTTTTGATCAGTCACTAAATTAATTTTGTCATACAGCGGTGAACTCTCCAAGTCTAAGGCGTCAGTTAGAAACCCCGACGCGCAACCAGATGCCAAACTTAGTAAACCCTCCGTTCTTTCAATTGAATATGTACTCTGGATAATTTTATGGCAGGGAATTCATCAGTTTTTCAATGTGAAAATGTTTGAATCCTATCTGAAGGATTCAAATGAATGAATGCCGCTTCCCGAATGAATGTCGTATGGACACATCCCTGGTACGGTAATTAAGTTTGAGGACAGATCCGTGGCATGCTACATATACAGTACAGTACAGTACAGTATATTGTGGACAAGTAACGGGCGATTTTCGACTGCGGCATAAGAACACCGTTTTTATGCTTAGAGCGACACCTATGCAACAAATAAATTGCATTTAGGTTTAGAAATGACTTTCTTGACGAGTAGAAGCCGCTGTTCTGAAAAATGGGGAGATGCCCGGTGGCTCTTGCCACCGCCACGGGGGTCACCAAATCGCTCACAGTTCAGTACCCAATGACGACGTGAACTTGAACACGCTGATATCGCATCTTACCCACGATCTCATGCCAATCATATTACATATACAGTGTAGGTTCAGGTACAATACTATAATTCGAATCCTTTCTGTTGGCCTTCGCATTCATGATTGCGATGCAAATTACGATGACAGTTTTATAATTGAAAACGAAGAACGATAAAAACGTTACACTGCGTTAATCTGATCGTTGTACATCACAATAGAGTACAGTACAGGAATATACAGCTATAGTAGAGCACAGTATTGACACTCGAGGCAGCAGTACTGTACAGTACTGTGGTGTCAATCAGTGCCGGTAGTAGCCGATTCCTCAGACGATGCGCCCGCATCACCCCCGTCATCAGATGCAAAATCGGTGTCGAAGTAGTAGTGGTGGTGGTTCAGCACCGCGGGGGCTCCGTGGGCCCCGCCGGAGACGGTCGTCGTCGTAAAGTCCGGCCGTTTGCTCATGGACACTTGGTGCCTTGATCCCGCCGACGGGCTCTTATTCCTGCGTCTCTTGCTGTGCGACCCCTCGTTATTATTATCATTACTATCATCATAATTATTATTGTTGTTGTTGTTGTCACTGCTGATGCTGTCATTCAGAACCGAGTGCTGATGCTGCTTTCGTCGTTTTCTCGCACGTCTTCCTTTTCTTCTTCTTCTTCTTCTGCGGCGATGACGGCTGTTGGGCCGTGTTCGTCGCGCGACTTTCTTCTTCTTCTTCTTCTTCTTCTTTCTATGTTTGGTCCCTGAGGAATCATTCTTGCTGCTCGGGGTACTGGACTCTGTTTTCTTGCTGGACACGTCATCCCTTCCGCGGGCACCAAACAACATGTTGCCCAGCATCCTCCTGTCCATTTTCGGACAAGCAAGAAACAATAAAGCTGATCATTTTTCTACACAATAAATTCCAATATAAGGATTTTCTCATTCTAACAAATGTTTTCCCACGGAGCTTATTGTGAAATGAATGGAGAGCTCTCACCTGAGCTGGAACTGGAAAGTTTTCACTTATCATCATAGATTAAATCTGAAAAAAATTCCAGAACCTTGAAATTGCGTGGGCTACATAAAATAATATTTTTCATATTTTTAAAATTTTTTTTCAGTTTTGCCTACTCTAGCAGAAATGGGACAACCAGTGTTCCACTCTTCTCCAACCCATGAAGGATAGGACTGGCTCCGCTCCACAGAAGTTTTTTGCCAGTTTGCAGGAAATTTTCAGCATGATAAATTTATAAAAAGTGAGGATTAATCAAAGTTGGTTATCTCTACCTAAAAGTTTTGGAAGGACGATGACAGTTGAAATTATTTGATGGAACTGAAAGTTGGCTTGTGTCCTAGAATAAAACTTCAGACAAATTTTCACCAGCTGAAAAAAATTATTTTGATTTTTCTTTCAAGTAAGCTTTTTTCAGGCCCACCTTCCTAATTTTTTATGAAATTCGGTAGCTGCTTCATTGATGGCTAACGCAATCTTTGCAAATACTATACAAAACAGGACAGTAAAAGAAACGTTTAAATACCTTCTATTAAATCTGCAAAAAATTTCATGAAACCTTGTCAGTCCACATGAAAAATTTGGAGAATTCGCCAGTTTGCAAAAAATTATTGAAAAATTTGCTGGTCTATGGGTCGGAAAAGGTTGAGGAACCCTGGTCTATAAAACAACATTCCAAGGACAAGAAGAATAATTTTAGTAGAGAGAATATTGTTGTTGAGTGTCCCCAAAACATAAATCAAGCCTCCCAAAGTGAGTACCTTTCTGCTCAAGTTGCATGACATTTAAATCTCACAGTTGGTCCTTAGTGGTAGGAGTGCCAATTTTTATTATTTTTAATCCAATACAAGAAGTAAGGCGTCATTTTATTTGTAACAATATTTGACTTTTGGTCCATACAAATGAAAAGTATTTAATCCATGAAAGAATTTCCACAAATCCAAGGTCTGCGATGGACATTTTCAAATGTTCAAGGGTTAAATTAATGCCCAGATGATTGCTAAGCAAGGCACAGTTTGTTCGGCAAGCCTTTATTTACAATTTTTCGGAGTTCTTATAAGGCTGGTTGTTTGTTATTTACAGGTGATGCATTCGGTTGGCAAGGTACGTATGCACTGCATACATTCTCTTGTATATACAGAATCATCTTCATTATTTACCTACAATATATAGGACAATGCACATAATGCTTCAACGCTGTTCAGTACTGCATCATAGCTGTGGAATGGAAAAGGAAGCCTCACAAGCGAGCAGTGATGGGAGCAAATCTCGGCGAGGAGGAAGAAGAAGCTGCAGGAGGAGTGCTGCTTTGCTCCTTCTTCTCCAGTGTCCCCCTGCTGAGCAACTTTGAAGCCATGCTGCGTGCTTCTTCTTCTCGTCGTCGTCGCAGCAGTGACATCAACAGGGACGACGTCTTTGTTATTGGCTCAACCACCGCCAACTTATGCTCCCCATCATCAGCAACAACAACATCATCGTCATCATCATCATCATCATCAGGTTCTTCTTCTGGTGTTTTCGCGTGGGCCTTATTATTGTCCCGCTGCTGGCGAGTGGCACGGCTACGTTTCTTGACTCGCACGACCCTCGTCGTCGGCATCCCGCTGTTTCCCGCCGGCGGCCTGCAGCACGGATAATTGAAACAAGTGTTTATTAAATAAATAAAAAAAAAAAACAAAAGAAATGCTGTAATGCTGCTGCGGACTTTTAGAGTATGTGTAGACGAGGACAAAGCAACGGCATCGGTACAATAAAAGGTAATTTGAAATAAATAAAAGACAAAACTCGGCTCACGTGTCAGGTGCTCTTTGTGTTGAAGGCAGGGGCAGTTGAAGAAATCCGCCAAAAGAGGCCGCATGACTCTCCTGAACAGAGTAGCTGGCCCAGTAACAGGTGAGTAACATCACGCAGAAGAAACCCGTTCGCGATGGGCCGTCGTTTCCAATGATAAGCCGACTGCGGCCCAGCATACGATATTCCATTGCATTTTTATTTCTCAATTTATTTATGACCAGGGTCGGATTTATCTCAAAAGTCTCCTATATACGTACGCGGCGTATGACTGACTGAAAATGAATAGCAAATTTTACAAGGAAGAAAATGTGGAACTGCTGAAAGAACCACTGGTTTTCACTCAAAGCTGCGTGTATTGTATGTGATGTATTGGACATACAAAAGTGTTTTTTTTCAAGTCTTACAAGTTGCATAGAAGCATCGATTGCATGTTGTATAAAACTCAAAAACTGATTTCAGAAGGTTGGTGCACAATAAAGCAGGAATATAATGTATCTAGTACATGATACATGATATCAAACATGAGCATTTGTGCAGGGGATTCCATGATGGATTCGAACATGCACATAATTACATGCCCTCATTTTACTTCTTATCCCAGAAAATAGAAAACCGAATTATATAATATACTGTACTGTATTCTCAAGGTAAATTTCTTATAATCATTTCCATGATTTTGGAAAAATCATTTTTAGTGCATGCCCATTCCAACATTTTGCCATGGAAATATTTCTTTTACAAATTGAGAGCATCAAGAGAAAATTTACAAAACTGTCAGGTTCAATGTGTGCCTACAGTGCAAACTTGGCGACTTTTTGGACTTTGGATGAACACTGAAACTATGGAACGTAGTATACAGTATGTTACAGAGTCTCACTCATACCATCAACTTTGAAAAAAAAAAAAACAGACAAAAGAGTCTGAGATGGGCTGAAAGATGGCTTTATCTTCAGCCTAATTTTCATCCACGCATGAGGACCTATTCAATGTAACAAGTTCTCTCAACCTTTTTCAATGAATTTCCCTATTAGGAGACATGGAGAAGTGTTTGCTGTTCAGAGAAATGTACACTGAACAGTAGTGTACTCAAGTTTTGTTCAACTCACTTCTTAATCAATTTTCCAGGCTGCATACTACTCAAATTAATTGTTTCTTCATCCCCCTTTGTTTAATTGGACTTCTTATAGACCTTCTCTCATTAGGTTAAGTAATCCATCATGGTTGAGGTGACAACTTCAACAAAACTCTGAAATATTTCCAATGCAAAAAATGTTTGATGAGCAATTGAGCACACAAGTTTACCTGTGATGTGCATAAAGCTAATTTAACCTTATATAATACATACTTTACTGCTTGAGATACAGCATACAGGTCATTGTACCTCTGAGTTTGACATTCCAGAATTTGATCATATCCTGAAATTTGATGGTTAAATTTTCTGGGACATTGACTTGTAATCTGACATCTGCCCAGCAATTCAACCTGCAAAGACAAAACAAAATGCCAAATTTCATGTAGAAAGCATCAAATTTGACATTGTCTTGTAATTTGAATGCTTCAGAATGTGACCCTATATCCTGGCAATGGATTTGGGTTAAATTATGGGGTACCACCTATGTACAATTAACCTGGACATAATTTCACCGGGTGGGGGAGGTGTGATCAGGTTTTTTTTTTTTTTAGTTTAAACAATATATAAAAAGGCTTTGTTGAAGCACGCTGGTTAGATTTTGCTCTGCAAGGTTCATCTTAATTTTCTTTTCCATCACATTCCATGAGGTTATATGAGCAATACAATATTTTATGGCCCAAGCAGCAAGAAGGAATCAGCTCGCACCAAACACAGTGTACTGTACGAATTTCACCAGAAACAATGACCGGGAATCCGCTCAATTCACACGCACTCCGGCTCACAATTAGTACTGTATACTTGTACACGCGGAATTGATGATGTGGAGCAGAATCGTAAACCTGCTTGTCCCCGTCATCACTCATTATAAAAGACAGCCCTACAATAATAAGTGGACTGATGCTGCAGCATGGTACAGTATCTATAGAATGGATTGACACAATAAGGACTGTCGCCGCCGTGTTCCTGATGGACCCGATCACCCAACTGACTGACTGCAAGCATGCATGCATGCATGCTTGCTTGCAATCAGGTGCTCAATCCAAATCCTTGCGCGGTTTCTGCCTTCATTCATCATATGCTACCCATCCTCCTTTTTCGCCATCAGCCGTCTTGTTCCGCCACACCCCAGCAACGAGGTAAATGACGAGGTAATTTCGCGCGATCAACCGCGTCGCCATCCCATCACGCAGCAAGTGCCTCGATTTCACTCTGTTCGCCGTGAATCCCGCCCTCTTTATCCCTTCGCTTCGTTTCGTTTCCCACCACCACTTTTACAATACTGTACAGTATTTGCCCCGTCCAAACTGGAGATTCTGTACGGGGTTTTTTGTATAAAAACCTTGTCCCGATTCTACGCGACCTCTGATAATTTTCAGAGTACAGGGTGTGATTCAGAAAAACGGATCATGATACGTATATGTTGGCAGTGATGATGTTTCATATGGTTTGGGGATTGTTTTTAATTATTAGGAAATTTTTAGAAATTTACTGCATTATGACGAAGGGAAAATTTTCCAGCTACACGTACAGGCACGGTTCTTTATTCGTGTCACCGGGCGCTAAAATTTGTCAGACAATTACCTGAAAAATGCGATTTTTGCCATTCCAAGCACTACCTGACATGTTTTAAAGATAAAGGGTGAAAACAATTTCAATTTGTCAGCTTGTCTGACAATATTTTTGCACTCTTTGATATTATACCGGGTAGTGGAGAAATCTGGCTGCGACCGAAAAGATTTCACGTATTATCACGCATTATATTGAAAAATGGTTTCAAAAATCCGAAAAAAGAAAAATCCAGAGCCTGGATTATGTCAGAATTTTTGTGTTCTTTACTATCAAACATACTCAGAGGTCATCGCGTCCAATTGGCACAACCCTTGTACTGTGCATGGACAGTGCATGTATATATGGCCGAATTATCTGTCAATGTCCCGGGATCCTGGTGATTGTAATATACAGTATACAGTCCAGCATATGTCCTGTGATGATCTAGTCAATTCGCAATGCTGATGATGATGGTCAACTACAGAATATATAGGACGACGACTTTCGACTCCCCGAGCCGAGGCAGTCGTTCAAGCTGATCATGATTATCGCTTCGTCCTGCGCTGTGCATAGAGCGTTGGTCCACAAAGTCATCCCGGCGTGAAAATGACAAATGTCTCTGTTCAACGAGAAATCAATCAATCAATCCCCTGCTGTGTGCTGGCACAGACGCGAAGAAATGGTCGAGAAAGAGCGTTATTCGGAATGAGAGAAATCATGATGACTAAATGGCACCGTATATATACTGTATACCCGTCCGACGACGTAAATAACAACTCGCTCCCTCGTCGTCTCGATATCGTCGGATTCCGAAAAAAAGTAAAAAAAAATAAATCCACGATTTTCTTCTGCTCGCTACTGTATTTATATCGAGACGCTGCGTGTAGCATAAATATTTACACACAGAGAGAGAGAGAGAGAGTACGAGGCTACTACCACCACATCATCATCATGAGGAACAGCAGTGGTGGGAAAATGGTGCTGCTTTTCGCGACTTTGTCGATGTCCCTCTTCCTTTATTATTGGTGTCTAGTGATATTATTCAACTTCCGCTTCCCCTCGTCATCCGACTTTCACGCACTGCTGAATGTTCAACTGCTGACGATGAGGTATTCAAGACAAGAGCAGCCGGGCGGTTCTGCTCGTCCTCCTGCTGGACTGATGTGCGAGCCAACAGCAAACTGTGACAGCCGCGAACATGATTCATCGTACCACCTAAATCGTGATGATGCTGATGATGATGCGAGGATGATGGGTGAGGATTACAAGCAGTCCAGCATGACGAGTGCTAGTGCTGTGGACGTCGATCCCTTCGACGCCAAGACCCTGTCCCGCATGATCCCTCCTGCCCCGCTGCGATGCCACCTGCAGCAGCCAGCACACGACTGGGTGGAGATGCGAGGCCCAGTCGCAGTCATTATGAGCCACGATGACGGCGTCGTCACCGAGCCGCCCAACTCGGGCGCTGCTGCTGCTGCTGCTCGAGCAGGCGTCGTCGTTTGCAACTTCAGCGGTGAGTATGACAGTACATGTGTGTACTGTACTGTGATATGCTGCATTTCGGGCGAATGAAAGGGAACTCACGGATATTAATTTATGACGATGCTCATCAAGAGATTTATCGGCTGTCCGACTGGAGAAATGCCCAGTTGCGAACCGAAACCCGACGATACCCCGACAACTACTCGCTCGTGTACTCGGACACCGTCAGGGTCGAGTGCATGCATGAAGAAACCAAGAAACGGTGAGAAACGTGTAATTATGGAGGAAAGTCGCATGACACTACCATGTACAAAAAATGATTCAAGTTGATAACCCGAGATGCAGACCGAAATGGTACCTGGATCTTATCCCTATACTATATATGTCATAACAGAACATCTGCATGTCAGATCACATTTTCCCATTGACTTCATTGGGAAATTATTTAATTGGTGCCCCAGAGTTCATCAAAAAATCAAGAATATTAAACCCTCTAAATAACGAAGAAAATTTGTTTCTCAACTGGAAGAAACAGAATATAACTGTGCACAGGAAAACCAAACAGAGTCTTATCTTTTTTTGCATCAAAAAGTGTTGCTATACTGCGCACGGATGAACTTGAATACTTCACAAAAAAGCACATTCTTTTATTCCAAATTCGATTGCTTTTTCAATCAAATTTATCTTCAAATTGTTTAAATATTAATAATTTAGTTTAACTTTTTGAGAGGATGTCTGAATTTTAAAACGTAATAATGTGCTCCAATTTTCCAGAGAGGCCTGGAAAGTGTCAGTAAGGTGATAAATTCTTCAGATATAGGGGAAGATTTTTCATGCTTCAATCACCATTAAATTGAATATCATCCATATTATTGTGGTCTCACTATGTAACACACATTTTCCAAATACATGCAGGCAAAAATCCTATAGAGTAGCTGTTGAAACAATTACGTTATGACAAACTTCCGAATTCCCGTAAAACAAGCTTTTTGAGGAACGTTTAGTAGATTATCCCAAGTACAAATTTCCCGATAAAGGCAGGCACAGTCTGAAATTCCTGATGTGAAATGTGATGAAGATGCTGGTCTTATTGTAGTACGGATAGAAGCTTTAATCAATGGCCAACATGCTTCCAATAAGTGGTTCCATACATCATCCTTCCAGATTGGATAAAGTGGTGAAATTCATGGAATGTATGATCAATGTTATTTATTTTAAAAGAACCCTCATTTTTTTCAGAGAATATTAAGAAATGTGAGAGTGCTGCGGAAGTAGAGCCAGATCTAATTGATTTAGAGAGGCAGGTGTGATTATGTGAAAGTGGTTTCCATTCATGTATTTAGAAGATCTTGTTTAAAAAAAAATTATCCGGCTTTCAGGAGAAGAAACTTTTTTTCTGCATTTCCCAAACTTTGCCAGGTTTTACTGTATATATGTATAATACTCATAACCTGTGCAAAAGGCTTAGACTGTTGACTTGACTGACCAGCATCCTCGAGACCCATATATGGAAGGCCATTTCCACAATAATATGACCCAGGTGGGAAGAGGTTTTCCTGACTGCAGCCTTTCGATTCCCGCACGTGGTGAATTCAACGGGCTGGCAATACGTGTTGCAGCAGCAGGAGCTGAACAATAATAAACCCGTCACATCATCATCGGAAGCAGCAGGAAAGACACTACCTCGTCTGAATGTGCTCGTGTGGATCCTCGAGTCCGTCTCCAAAAACACCTTCATTCGCAGCATGCGGAGGTCCTGGAGGTTCATGCGGACCCACATGGCCGACGGACTCGTTTTCCACGGCTTCAACGCCTTCGGTCGCCACACGCTGCACGCCCTTGGTCCCCTCTTCACGGGTATATATGTATATATATATATATATATATATATCCGAGCATCCCTTCTTCTCATCCACGTGGTGAAATATACGGCAATCATCATGATGATATTATTGATGCGTGCATGCAGGAGAGCGGTTCGCGGACTCGAGGCTGCTGAACCTCACCTACCACAAGGGATACTACGTGGAGGACACCAGCACGAGGACCGCCGTCGACGACGATGACGATGACAATAATGACTCATCGTCGGCAGGCTTCATCTTCCGCCAGCTGCAGAGACGCGGCTACGTCACGGCGTACTTCGAAGAGAGTCCCGAGACGGACACGTTCATTTCACTCACGTCCAATCGGTCGTCTTCATCATCGAGTCCTGGTGCTGGCGATGGGGCCTTTCGAGATCGACTGGCGGACCACTGGCACAGGCCGTACATGCTCGAGAGGGCGTCTCGACTGGGGCACACGTGGCCCCGTTGCGTGCACAACCGAACCATGAACAGGGTCATTATCTCGCAGTACAGTACAGTACAGTACTTGTACTCTACATTATCAGTGTTCCCCAACCTTGTTTTTGGGCATGCAGACCGGCACTCTTTTTCGTTGGTTTGTTTGTTATTGCGCAGACTGGCAAATTCCCAAAAAATGTTCTGCGGATCAACAAAGTTTTATAACTCTTTTGCAGACTCAAAAAAAAAATAAATAAATTCCGCATGAAAGACGTTATGTCCGGTATTTCAAGAGTAAGTTGAAATCCAGCAATGAAGCAGCTACACTATAATGTCTTGGAAAAATTAGAAAGGTGGCCTCAAACAAAGGTTTCTCATCAGAATGAAAACTTGAAATAATTTATTTTGACTGGTGATAATCTGTCTGAAGTGATATTCAGAGGAAAGACTACTTTTATTTTGCATCAGATTATTTCAACTGCCATTATTGTCTTTCCCAAATGTCACATAAAGATAAGATAAGATATGGGCTTTTGATTAATTATTTACATGCTGAAGAAAGTTTCTCACAGACCAGTAACAAACTTCTGCGGATCAGCACTGGTCTGCAGACCATATATGGGTTGGGGAACATTGCTTGATACTATAGACTTGCTTCATCTCAATCTGTATTCCCCCATCGCTTCTTCTGCTTCAATATTTTTCACACACCTAATGGAGAGTACCACCAAGTAATTAAACTGAATAGTAGAAATATCAACAACAGCAGAACCAATGGATTGAGACTATAAAAAATTGCTCAGTATTTTTTATCCCACAAGCTCTGTGGCGAAGGCCGCCTACTTTTCAAACTGTACTGCAGTGTGGCCATTGTGTCAGGGGTCCCAAAGGCCTTGCTGACAAAGACTTGGATTTTCGTGAAATAAAGTATTGTAAACACAATAGGCCATTTCTGGCCTGAGGTTTCAAACTCTTCAAACAACTGTATCTTTCCTTTTTAACAAGTCTAGATGCACACATATTGCAAAGTAAAAGCAGTTCACACTGAGGTTCAGATGAAAATTGATTCTTGAGTATGGTGATTCTGTCCTGGTTCAGGCCCTTCTCAGTGGAATGTTTCTCCAAGGCTTTCTGCTGAGGATGTCAAAGACATTCTCAGCAGAATCCTTTTGATTTGTTTCTTTGTAATCCTCATTAATTCCTTTTACCGAGTGATGATTCACTTCTGCGGAATAATTCCCAAAGATCATTATCTTCAAGGCTGGTCTGTTGTTAAGATTCTTTCGAATTGTACTTTTCCTTATGTAGATATTTTTGTTGGTAACTAATACAATGTGGTGTATTATTTGCCAGATTGTATTGTTGTACATTATTGTATCTTGGCGCTTGGGCAACATCTAGTAATAGACCCTCAAAACAGTGGGCATCTGAAAATTCTGCAAAAATTTAGTCATTGCAACTAGTAAAATAGCATCATTGTAACCAAAAATGTGTTACGAAGTACTGTACCTTATTTAACACTGTGGCGATTGCTTAAAAGAACGACTTTCTTTGAAGCGATTTTTCAGAATGGCGAGATTAGTTGTCACAAGATTCTATTGAATATTATTTCAGCTTTGCATCAAGATACAGTAAATTTTGAAAGAGAGATAAAAACAGATCCAACCTAAAAACCAAAGCCTTCAAACAATAATAAGTTTTAATAAGTAATAATAATGAGTTAATAATAAGTTTTTTTGTTTTAATAAGTTCGACTTTAGTGAAACTTTTTTCTAAATCAGGGCGTGTGAGTTTCTTTTCTATGCCTTTCGGGGAAGAATGAATTACGCACAAGTCATTCATTTTAAACATGACCACATCATGAAATCGTGGACATCGCCCCTCACAAATAAGCGCTGAGTTTTCCGAGGAAAGGGGGAGGAAATTTGGCCGGAAATTGCATGACATTCCCACGTAAAGCGATAAAATGAAAGCCCAATAATTGTTGAAAAAGTCCTTCGAGTTATCGAGTGTGATGACGTTTTAAATTGTGACGTTTCCCGCTGTTTTTTGTTCCTTAGTGTGTAGAGAAAATCATCAAATCCTTTGAAGAAAGGTTATTCGGGTTGGTAATTAATCGACATTCTTAGATCAGTTATGTGCTGTTTTCCCTAGTGCAAATAAGGAAAGAACAAGCTCGAAATGAATGATTTTCAGAATTAATTTTTCGTTTGGAAGTGTATGATGAAATACGAAGTCTTCCTCCTTTCCAAAATACATTTCGCTAAATTCAAATTACGGGTATACGGAATAAGTGCAGGAAATTAAGCTGGACTTCCAATATATTTTCTAATGAAATTTTTAATTACTGTACTACTGTACCGTATTTTCATTTCCTCACGATGAATGACAAACCCATCAGCATTGCCAAAGAGCATTCGAAATTCGCATTACGGCGGTATGATAAAAAGAAAACATGAGGAGTACAGGGTATATACTGTAGATATAGAGGAAGTGTTTTGCTGCTCGTAGCCCTAGAGTAGACCATAGATTTTACATGAAAATGAAGGACGCGCTGCTTGTTTGTCTTTACATCCGTGCAATTTGCTTGGTTTTTACAGCAGAAATTGCTGAACACCGGCCAGCATGATTTGTTGCTTACATTCTCCCCATCTTCTCCCATCCAAATTAAGTGAGCAGGTTAATCGAGCAATCGTTGTCTCGCAGTTTGCCCAGGAGTACTTGAAACAACTGTGGACGACGTACTCGGACAAGCCCAAGTTCTTCGTGTACTTCGAGGGCCTGTTCTCGCACGAAGTGGACTTTCACGTGGAAGCCGTGGATCATGAGTTGAAGGAGTTGCTGCGTTGGATGAATCGAGGAGACAACGACGATGATGGTATTCCGATGATGAGGAACGACTCGTTGGTCATCCTCATGGGCGACCACGGCCACAAGTGGAGCTCGACGGCGACGACGAGACAGGGACTGGCCGAGTCCAAGACGCCCCTGCTCTTCATGCTCTGGCCCCCGTGGTTCCGAAGGTCCCATCGGGTCATGTACGACAACTTGAGGCACAATGCGCGTCGCGGCAGTCTGACGACCCACGCCGATCTCCACGTCTTGCTCCGAGACATCACCGGGGTCAGCAGAATGAGTCGTCGTCGTCATCATCATCATCATCATCGTCATCATCAGAGCAGTGGTGCTGATGGTGGTGGTGGTGGTAGTAGTAGTGCCCCATCACCGCCGCCGCCCATGCTGCTGCGGAAACTCGGCATGAGTCTGTTGCGGAGTCGGGTGCCGAAAACCCGGACTTGCGCCAGCGCGGGGATCCCAGCCAGCGCCTGCAGTCGGGTCCGTTACCAGCCAGTGCTGCCATCAATGAGCAGCACCAGCACCAATGATGCAGCTGACGTGAACAGAGCCGCCGTGGCTGTCGTGGAATTCATCAACAGCCTGGTGAATCGGTATTGGGCGGAATACCAACTGATGGCCAGCACGGCAGCAGCAGCAGTTCGTGTTGGAGGAGGAGGAGTGCCGGACGAGGTCGTGCAGCATCGCTGCCACAATTGGACGCTGAGCGGAATCCAATCGGCCGTCGCTTCAGGGATTGACGAGGGTGAGAATCATGTCCAGTATTATTGGATCATGCAGCATATAACACAACGTGGTTGTATATGGCATGTATATATCCGCGGGGCATTTTCGCAGATGCGCAGCTGGACGTGACGACGAAGACGACGGCGGCATTCAGTCGAACAATCGTGTTCGAACTCGTTTTGACATTAAACCCTGGCGGGGCGGCGTTCAGAGTCTGGGTTTCCAAAGACCCACAGCAGCTGATGCTGCACCCCCGTGCTACTTATGCTGGTGGTCCTCAAGTCCCGCTCTTCACCATAAACGTACGTCAGATCGAGGCTTGCGCTTTCTTTATTCCTTCGTCTGATGATGCCTTGAAAAACTCCTTCACGTACCGTGCAATCTCCTCTGCTGTGGTTTATTCTAGCATGCATAACAACCCCATTACAGTATTATTTGATGAAAGACACTTGGGCAACAAAAATAATAGTATACTGTATATAATAATAATTCAGCTCATATTTCGGACATGTGCAACTTTAAAAGTTCATATATGCCTTCGTATAAATTCATTCATCCACATACTGTATATAAGACAGATTCGACAGTTGAAAAACACAAATACAATTTGCCAGATGACACACCGCGCATGTCAAATTCATTCACACGCACACGAACAATTATTTCATAAAGGGTCAATACACCTTAAATCCAGCAAGTGAATTTAAAAAAGTCTGTGACGAATAATATCACATAATTTACAAAAGTCCACATCGAGATATATGGCCAAAGAAAGGACGAAGGAGTACAAAAAAAAAAGTTGGAAACTTCCTATACTTGAATGCATATGTTTACGTTCGTCATCCCATGACGACGAACGTGAATATATCGTCATCATCACTACGATTTATCGCCTGCAAAGATTACGACAGCTAGTTATGTGCAACTCTCGATTCCTATTGTTCGCAGAAAGAAGATGTCGTTCCCTTGCACGAGTACAAGCGCCGCGCTTGGTGCATCAATCGCTCTCTGACACCGACTGCCGTCATTTTGGAAAGACTTTGCCACTGCGCTCCAACAATCAGCTATAGGAACATCCCATAATAAAGGCACAAATTATACGCAGTACAGTACTTGTGCAAATATAGCTGCATAATGATGCTGCCTTCATACACACTCATTATATACAGTACGTCAAGGTGTACAGTACAGTACTGCGAGTGATGCATCATCATGTACCTATCTACAGTATGTATAGTTCTGCGTTGCACGTACACGTATTATATGATCGCGACACATCTGAATAATTGAGAGCTGTACAGTACAGCATACAAAAGAGCACGCACACGATGATGATGAGTGCTGTACGTGTTTCCATTACGCTCCGTCTGTAATATCGTAACTAGTCTCTCAATCTGTCGCCGCCGCCGATGGTGAGAGAGGCTGGCCTTCTTCCGCGACGAGGTCCGTTTCATCTGAACGGAGAGCACCATCACCGCCAGGCCCAGGATTTATTCTCGGTGCTCGCCTCATCGTCTTGTTGTCGAAGAACCCGCAACACCGGAGGCAGAGAATGATGCCTGCGAGCAAGACGAGTCCGCCGACGATGGAGCCACCGATGATCCACTTGAGAGGAAAGACCTTCTCCGTCTCACGCGCTTGGTCGGCAGTGATCCCAGTTACAGCCTGTAGCATACAGTATACAGTATACGAATTCAAAGGCTTCATTTATTTTTCCCCACCTGCTTTCCATGAATTACTTTAATACGAAAGACTTCGACCTAAAATATATATTATGTAATTATATACTGCATTGTACTCTGCTCTGCTCTGCCGTGCAGCAATATTATTCTACATCCTGTTCCATTGCATCTTTTTTGTGAAATATAAACGATATGATGTTTTGTTTTTCCTTATTCGAGGCGGGAAGATCAAAATTTTTTATACTTTGCAATACTTTATTCGGAATTTAAAATTGATTCCAAAAATATATACCGTATATCAAAGCTATTATGCTGTATGGAGGCAATTTCAGTTCTTTATCTCTCCAGATGAGCTATCGAAATACTGTATATACAGTATTGTATCCCATTTTCCGGCCAAAAACTTCAGAGCCCTTTACAGTAATAGTAGCATCCCTTATGCATAATCTGCTGAAGTGTGGCAACGTAAATATCCCTGAAATAAATTCAATTCAAAAAGAATGACCTCATTTCTGCAATGAACAATGCCTTTGACAGGAATACATATTGGAAGAGGTCACGGGAAATATACAGTACAGTGCCGGTATTTTTCGGAATCGACTGCACATTTAAAACGGTGCATAAAACTTATGTTGTGATGTAGAGCAGTGTTCCCCAACCTTTTTGAGCCCAGTACAGAACGACAAATTAACATAATTTTTTTTCGCGGACCGGCAAATTCAGAAAAAAAATTCTGTGGACCCGCAAAGTTCCATACCATTTTTGCAGATGAAAAAAAAAAGATGTGTAAGACTTCATGGCAGGTATTCGGAGGTTTATGCTCTTTCGCAAAAATTAAGTTAATAACCAATGAAGCAGGTATAATGGAATGTCCTCAAAAATTATGAAGGAGGCTTGAAGAAAGAATGATCATAATGAAAAATCTGAATGACTTATTTCAGCAGGTGAAAATTTGTCTGGAGTGTCATCAAGAGAAAAGCCAGCTTTTAATTTTCACGCTATAATTTCAACTGCCCTCGTCTTTCCAAAATTTCAGAGAGAGATACTGTAACGTCCTTCATTGTCACTTTCGATTTATTATCAAGCTAAAGAAAAGTTCCTGCGGACCGGCAAAAAACTTCTGCGGGCCGGCGCCGGTCCGCGGACCACCACGGGTCGGGGAACACTGATGTAGAGAAGAAAAAAGTTGGATCGAAAAATACAGTATTTTCCCATTTTTGAAAAATAATACGAACAAAACAATAATGAATCACCAGTGAAAGAAAAAATTTGAAATAACTGCATCCTTTTACATGACGTCCTAGCTGTTCAGAAATACAGTCGAAAATATCAAAATTCCATTAAAATGCAGGAAAAGAGTTTGCAGTAGTTATTTTCCTTTATGGAAACATGTTTATCAATATTTTACTTGACGGAAATGATGAGAGCTGAGAAAAAACTGTAAAAATGTTTCTGAATGTTATCTGAAAATGACACCAGCGTGAATTTAAATTGGGATGCACGAAATGTATTTTTTATTGGAAGACAATACTGTACTTATCAACACCTTGTAATGGTGGATTAAAATGGAAAAATAGCACGAAAAAGAAAAAAATTGGGGAGGAAGAACTTTTCTGGGTTGTGCATAAGCACTCTTTTAAAAATTCTTAGGAAAATATGTCATTCTTACATAGCGTGGAAACTAACTTTTTCATCATTCTTTAAACCAAATACTGCACATATTGCATCGCAGACAAAAAGAGTGCAACCATTTTTAATTTTTTTTTTATTGAGAAGAATTTTCTCCTACATCGAAACAAATTATCGTTCCGATTCTCCTGAAATTCACGATATGACTTTGATCAACATGCGTAGCTGCGAACATTCATTGGAATAAATATCTTCTCTTCTTTTTCTTTCGAGAAATGGGAGTCCATGAGAACTAGAACTTTGAATCATGACGTATCCTATATATATATATATGAACGTTCGCAAACAAATAAAGAACGAAAAAAAATGTGCGAATCGTCGATCCAAAAAATAAAAATAAGGAAAGAAAGAAAGAAAGAAAGAAAGTAGACCTGTTTCTTGAGGACACGTTTGCTGCTGAATGCCGTGACTGGCCATTCCACCAGAGCATCCGAGGCCCACTTGGTGCCGTCTCCCGAAAGGACCCGTGGCTTGACGGACTCGCTCCACAGGAGGAAGTCCAGCTCGAAAGAAACGGCCAAGTGGACGGGCCAGTCGACCAGGTCGCAGAAGTAGCAGCTGTAAGAAGTGGCCCCATTCTCATCCGGCCCTCTGCAAATCTATAAGGTACCCGCCAAAAAAAAAAAAAAAAAAAAGCGGGACGATGGGAAATTGAAACGATCGAGTATAGTGCAGTTTCATATTCCAGCCTGGTATACTTGATGCATGTATTATGAGGTACTGGATGTAGAAGAGTGCTGGCACAAAGCATACTTTACGCTGTGGTTACGCGAGCGTCAAACACACTACCTTTCATTGTGAATGATATATTCAGCACAGTACTGTACGTAGCTCACCGTCGCTTCGTCCAAGTCCGTCAGGATCAACTGTCGCCTTTTCCTCGCTTTGACGTCGCTCGTGTCATAATCATCATCATCATCAACACCAGCAGCAGAAGCAGAAGCAGCAGGCTGTTGATCATCACTATGGTCTGCCTGATGCTCATCTGATGCTGCCGGATGATGAGACGATGACGAAGTGCGGAGAACGGCGTGATTGATCGTATCTACGCTGGACAGCGTGCAGTTCACCTTCAGCTCCGTGTCTGATGGAGTTCAGGATACAGTACTCTCATATCAGCACGTCTTATTTATGACCCGTATATACTGTATACGGCATACGGACTAACTAACCAAGTATACGGTACACAATACTATATTACGTACAGTACTTTATGAGCGGAATGCTTAATCCGGACTGATATACTTATTGTTCAGTTGCGTACAATATGGCGCGCATTCCCGAGGAAAAATACGAAATGCAGGGTACCAATGCATACATATACACTACTATATGAATAGCAATTAGACTACGGCATACCGCGTGTATATACCGTATACATATGCGGTCGATCGATAAAACGCGAAAAAAAATCAAGACACAGCACGCAAATAACCTTTTTGTGCATCGTCATCAATAAATTAGCGCAATATAAGCCAACAGAAAACTGATCGATGCTCATTATTTTTCTCGCATCTTTGAGTTCAGCATTTAATAATTGGCTGCGTGCTGAGCGATAGATACGCACGACACAAAGTTTCATCACTCACGTATACAGTACAGCATTACCTGTTTTAGTCGTGAGTCGGGGTTCGGATTTCAAATACAAGATCCAGTCTTTCTTGTCATCGCCCATTTCTTCCGCGTCGGGCCATTCAAACTTGACCTTGGCCAACGGTATCCTGGACGGGCCTTCGTTGGAGAATAAATAACTGTGTGTGACAGAGAGGCCAGCCTCGTCAAAGTACTGGTACTGTCCATCACCCCTCACAGCTGGGAATGCCGACAGCTTGACTGTACTCGGGTCGCTGGAACTGCATGAGGACCGTCCGTATATATATACATCATCATGCAGGCCGCGATTTAATTCGTATTTCATTGAAATACAGTACAGTACTGTATATGCAATGGTACATGTCCACTATTTCAAATTCATTTTATTGACGGACTCGACGTTTCCAGCATCAGAGAACGTCCGTTATATTCATCACATGGTTCATCATCATCAGCATAAGGCACGCAGGTATTATAAATAGTGGCATGATCAGAAAAAATAAATGAATAAAACATGTAGCATATGAGCATGCAGCAGGGAGCGAGGCTCGATTCTTGCAATTATTTATTGCTGCAAGTTTTATTTCAAGCTTGGCGGTCTTTCTTATTTTTTGGGGGAGGGGAAGGTTGAATGGCCCAAGTTACATACATATATACTCAATCTTGAAAAATTCACTTTACAGTGTCCAGGGTTCATCAGCAATTTAAAGTGAAATACCGATACTCTTACTGTTTGCAATGAAACTACACTACAGTATAGTACTTATTTTCCTTGTCCAAATAAATTCTTGAATCGAGACCAAGTTTTATGTCCATATATAGTTAGAATTCAGAGTTAATCAAGCGATTTGTGTTTATTATTCTTTTGGGAAATTTTGGGTTCTGACATTTATTTCATTTTTTTAAGTTTCCTGCAAGATTTTCCTTTTTCATTTTTGTGATCATCTTTGTTTTGTTTTGTTTTGTTTAAAAGAAAATTCCGTGTTTCTTGGAACCTTGAGAAAGCGAGTAGATTTGCCGAGAGTCACTTTCTTTCTGGTGTGCTGTGATTCAAATTATCCAATTCAGCCAAGTATTTATAGGCATTTATCGATGCGGAACAATAATACTAAAATATGATTGGACTATACTGGCTAAAATGTCTCAAAAGAGTCAAGCCATTATATACACAATTTCTGAGGCTCTTCAGAGACAAGTTGATGAATAAAGGGCGAGAGTTTGTAAAATTCAACGCGGACTTTTATTCCCTCGCTGGCATCACTCGAGTATCATAGTGCTGACTGATGCTGATGGGATGTGAATGTGATCATATACGCAGGATGAAGGAAATGCACGAACCTTTCCATGACCACGTCGGATTTGAACATGGCGCGGATGTTCTTGACTTCAGCAACAGCATCCGTCGACGCAGTGCTCGCAGAAAACGTGCCCTTGAAATTGAGCAAGTGCTGGGAAGTGGCTGGCAAATCCACACTGAGCCGAATCTCAATCTCTGTCGTCTGCTGCCTCATCACAGGCTCCAATTCGCAGAGGATGTCCAATCGACTCGAGCGGGATGCGCACTTGAGTTTCTGCACACATACATACATACATACATATGGTATTGCAGTCTTTGCATTTAGAAATGAACACGGATAATGAGTTAAACAAGAAAATTGGATGAGGCATTCGCTTCATCGCGATACAACATAGGATTTAGACTATCCTGAGCAGAAGTCTATCAACGATATACAGTTGTGTACTTTATGAGGCCGGGTTGTCTCACTCTTGGGCACAATCGACTATGGTTAATATTTCTATAGAGACGCTGTATGTCTGTAAAAAAAAAAAAAAAAAAAAATTATGATATAGCCCAGGTTGCATAAGGTTTTGGAATATTTCTTCCCAATTTTAAAAGCATTTTTCGATTCATTTATGATGATGCAAAGTGGAATCTTCCAAAATGCAGAAGATACGACCAGAGTTTCCCATCCTAGTCACAGCAGCTGGGTGCAAAAGATTTTTCAGGCTTGCCAGCTTACAAATTGGAATTTGTTGTTGTTTCAATCACTACCCAGTATATCTTTTCCATATCTTAGATTGTGGTTATAGAACGATGGATGACAAAATTTGAATTATGAGCTGGTCCGACAAATTTTAAGCACCCGGTGACATACTGGCCATAACCGAAAAGTTTTCACATATTATCAACATGCAGTATGCTGGAAAAAAATCCCAGAACCTGACGACATCTTAGGCTAAATCATAGTGTACAGTGCTGTGTTTTCTTTTACAGTCACACGACCTACTCATCTAGAAATAACCGAGGTCGCACACGTACAGCAAAAAGTATAGGACAATACACTAATATACGCCGCCTACTTACCCTGGTGTCAGTGGAGTTGCTTCCGCCGACGTCGTCCGAATGAGGCCCGATGACTTGCATGGCTTCGATCAGCCTGATTCGAGACGCGGACTGCAGCCTGAATTTCGCCTGGTACGCCGGGTCCTGTTCTCTCTGCAACCTCGCTCGCAGGATGAGGGGTTCGTCGGAGCTCAGGGGATAAGTGTGATCTGTATATACAGTACGTATACAGTATATATGCATATGATCAACAAGAAGAAAACCAGTACAGTATGATGAGATACTGTTGACGGATTATTCCAATCACTCTGATGACGAACAGCATGCTGATGCTGCAGCCAGCATCATTAGAAAAACAAGACATGAATTATTCATCCATCATCAGACTTGTTGTAATTCCCAACTGTCGTGCAGCTGCATGCTGCGTCGAGCAACACGCGTGATGATGCCAATAATAATAATAATAATTATTATTATAATAATAATCATTCATGCTTCGTACAGTACTGTACGTATAACTCGCCTTCCCTATCTGGTCTCAACGTCAACTGCAAGTCGGTGTGACACTGCCGGGGATCAGCACAGTCCTTCGCCAGCGGAATCCGGAAATCTCGGTATTCGGGGTACAATTTCGTTTGCAAGGAATAAGGCACTGGTGCTGATGCTTGCTCACACCTTGTCGTTTTCACAGCCACGAATGTGAAGTTGAACGTCACGTCGGACAGGTAATCATTTCTTCCTTTCTGCGCATGATATAATCATGCAAATTAATGTGCGAGAGAGCGATGAGAGAACGCGACATGTACTGTACATGCATGCCCTCGTTCGTCTCATCAACACTATATATGCATCGCCCGACATATAGGTACCGAGACGAAACTCAGACGACTCTCAAATAAATGAGAGAAACAATTTCAACCATTACTTGCTATTACCTGCCAAATAATATCCAATTCCGGCAAACAAACGGGCTCTGCTGATTGCCTTTTCCGTAGAGAAATCGTCAAGACTTTCTGGGATTCCTGCGTCTCGGCAAACACCACACGTTTCAAGCGCCAGTCCAACTTCCAAGTGATCTGGATCGATCGAGACGTGAATTGAGGCACATCATTTCCCCGTTTCCACAAATGGGTTAAATAGGTGCTGCTTGCTGAATCTCATTTCTTTCGTCATACATCAGCAGATTGATGTTCATTAATGCGACAAAAATTGTTTCGGCACCCACCTGAAGAGTTACTTCACATATCTCCCGAATCCACTCGTGTATTGAGAAGCACGGCTTGGCTTTGAAGCTGCAATTGGAGGGTATATATATATATATAGACACGGGCTGATGTGCACTATTGTACTGTATATATCAGGTGATGTACAGCATGTATACGAGAGATGTGAGTATGACGAACCAATAATCGAGCCACACACAAATTATATTCAGCGCATATATAGAGTATATGTACTGTACTGCATATACAGTACCTGCAAGCTCCCAAAAAGGGATCTGCAGCACATTTAGCCCTCTCCGGGTTCAGCAAGTCGTCAGGAATCTCTTGGTGCAGAACAACTGTCAAAATGGGATGGGCTGCGAGGATGAGGATGCTGTCAGTCGTGTAGCTTGCCACAGCCACGTCCGGAGAACCGTCGGCGTTCAAGTCCATGCCTGCTGATATCGAAGTCCCCAGGTGCAACAAATGCTTCTTATCGTGATGATTATCAGCATCAGTCGTCCCGCCGAAGCTCGAGTTGAGCGTTTTGGCGCTGATAATCTGAGGGGGAAAAAAAAAGATACACTATGATCAAAAGATTATCGGAAAACACAGCATACGAATAATCAATTTTCGCGACTCGTCGCCCTCTTCCTGCATTCACGTATTATAATTTTGCTGACGTTAAAAAGAAACCATAAGCTATAATAAACGCGTTTCTTTCACAGAAGACGGATTCGACCCATATATACAGGGTAATGGACAAAAAAATAGTGACCCGATTTTTCACTTCAAATAGCTCCGTAGGAAATCCAGCCGCAGCAATGAAAAATAAACTCGAAATGAAAGCTTGGTCAATTCTATTGCAAATGGTACAAAGTTGTATTGCCGCATTAGTACCACAGCATCAGGGTCACGATAAAAACCATTCAAGTGAAACTTTTCAACAAAAAAAAAGAGAAGAGGACTGACTGAAAAATCCTTCCAATTCAATTCTTTTGGTACTTCTCAGCCCCACCTCCTCAATTTCAGGAATGTGTGCACCCTCTTGAAGGCAGCATTAAGGTTGCTGTCTACATTTCTGGTCCTGCACCTCATTTATGCCTTACAACCGCTCTGGAAAAGAGCATCTCAGTGGGAGGAGTTGCCTGACAGCTTTTTTTGTGGAAAGTTTTCATTCAAACGGTTCTTGTGAGCATGCTGCGGCACATCATTATTGTACCATAAAACAACATAGACACCATTTCAAAGGGAATTGAATAAACTTTTACTCTGTGCTTCCTTTTCAGCTGTGTTTGAACTGTTTGCTTCAGCTGCTGTATTTGCTACCAAGCGCTTTCAAGTCAAAAATCAGTTCACTTTTTTTTTGGCCCACCCCGTGCATGCATAACCTCGCGCCTCCCTCTATTTATTCGTGACGCTAAAGAGCCGAACGAAAAAAAAGAAAAGCTCAGGCAATTCAGGACTGCAGTTGAAAAAATATCCAACTTTACATAGAAAGTGGGGTATAGCTCACAGAAATGACAGCAGACGCAAAAAAGTACTGTACAACAACAACAACAACAATAACAGTAATACGGCATAGGACGACGACGACGAGCTCACCTGGTCACCAGTTCTCGTCGGGAAAATGTCATGCGCAGATGTCGCCCCCGGTTTCCCGAAAAAAAGGTATACCTTCCCACCCTGTGCCCCAGGTGCACCAACGAGGATGTCGTCAGCACCGTCATGATTCAGGTCTCCGATGGATTCCACGGCGAACCCGAATTTGCTTTTCGACGATCCTAATATATCGCGTGCATGAATAAGTGGAAAACCCCCCATCAGCACGTAACCAGCATGCAGTCCTTATTGATCTCGATCATCAAGCTTTTGCTATAGTTTCATAGTTAATCGGCATTTATTTAGAAAAAAAACCAAACTTTTTTTCTTTTGGTTACTTCTTGATTCCGTTCATTTATATTACCATAGAGGGATCTTTTGTAGGTTGGGGAATCGATGAACGCCTGCTCCGGTCTCGAGGCGTTCGTGTTCAAGTACACGTACACTGCGCCACCCCTCTTGTAATCGTGGTCGTGGAAATACGGCGATCCGACGATCAAGTCGTCCAGTCTGGACATTGATGAAGAAAACACAACTTATCTCAAAGCACAAAACAGCACAGTACAGCAAAGTCGACCTTCTTTTCTTTTTTTTTCCTTCCTTCCTTCCTTCCTTCTTTCTCTTCTCGATCGGTTATTAGTTTCATATATACTTTCAGTCAAAATAAGCGGGACTCGCGCGGGGAATCAAAAGCATCATCACCCACCCGTCGCCATTGACATCAGCAGCAGCCACACTGCTCCCAAAGTAGGACGCGATGTGCTCCCCGGTCAAGTTCGTGCCCGTCAAGATGTCCATCCAGGGCTCTCGGCTGGTTTTCCGAACGAGTCTCACTTCTCCTCTGCCCTCCGACCCTCTGGGAGCACCAACCGCGAAGTAAGCCCGCCTCGGGTCGCCTCGGACGACGAAGGTTCCCGAAGTCACTGAATAGCCTGATGCGTGCGACGACGACGTAACAATCAATATCACCAATGAGTCATCATCGAATCATCCAACGCATACATACATGTATAAAGACGTACCTATAATTCGTTTATTTTCTATTCTCTTTCCAAGTTGAACGAACATCAATTAAATGCTCATCTTCCAAATCACTGCTGATGCATGTATGCATGATGTCCATGCACACAATACTAACATAGAGTATGCTTCATGCGCAAAGGCGTGAAATGCATGCATCAGCAGCAGCACTTACTCGATCCCGGAATATTGACTTTAGCAAGACGAATTACACAAAGCGTGTGCAGTACATTAATTTACACCTGACCTGATGGTTTCTGTAGTTTTTTTTTCCCTACAGAATATCAAGGGACGATACAGAACGGGTCAGAGGAGTGTTCTATAAGAATGGCTAGATGAGTTTCTCGTACTATCTGAGATTATTTCTTCAGCTCACGCGGGAACCACAGCAGCACACGCTCAGCAGCAATGACAAAAACCTGGCTCCCGAGTCTGTTTTATTAATTTATTGGCTTTTCATTTATTGATTTACCCTGCTCTTGGCTTACTATAATTGGCGGGAGACACATGCTGAAGAATGCAACCCCGACGCGGCGATGTGATAAGACAATAATTATGGGTTATTGTTCAGCTTGTATTCCTCGCTTATTTCGCGGACGAAGAAAAATTCATGTAAATGCCCGCATACACAGATGGACTCTCTGGTACATAACGAGAATTTCAGGGACCAGAACAAATTCGTCGTAGAGAGAATTTCGTTGCGAGGAACCCCTAGACTTAGACGATGCATGCTGGGAAGAGAACCCTTTGCAACCATGCACACAGCAGAAACTGTACAGAAAATATTGTTACAGACAATAATAAGATCGTTGTATATAGAGAGATAGAGAGAGAGGCCATCTGTATACTGTATACAGTACAGCATATGCAGTGTATATATTTATTTATTTAGTGCACTAAATATAGGTACAGCATATATAGTCAATGGCAAAATCATACCGAAATAACTGTAGGAGGAAATGGAACTGGTGATGGCAGTTCGGTTCAGCAAATGGCCGCTGGGGAAGGCCGAAGTGAGGTTCGAGCTGGAAACCGATCCTCTCCACGCAATCGAACCCGGCGCCCCGATAAACGCGTCCTTGTCCGTCGTTACATGAGCGCTGATTCCGGATTGGCACAGGTCGAAGCCATCAGTCAATTTCCTGCACACAGCAGCGTTCCGGGGAACATCACAACTTTGCAATCCCAATGTCATCATCATCATCATCAGCATGTTATTTACAGTGTATCATAAATGTTCTCATCGTCGCTCCTTTCTTGATTGCTATACGTATATAGACAGCACAGCATGCTGCAGTAGCATGGACTTGAAATGATTGCTGGCTATACACAGTACATTACACCGTGCAACAGACTATACTTATTATACACTTTATTTATTTCCTGCTAAGGAAAGCAAGGAAATAGCTAAGCAGCTCCATCAAACTTTGCCTATTCATTCCATCATTTCAAACAATAAATGCAGTAACAATCCGATCGGAAGATAATTAACATCAAATGTGAAAGAGCGATACGATACGCCAGCAATATAAGCGGCATCACTCATTTGCACAGAAAACTCACGAGGTCTGAGATAAACCGCTGCAACTTTCCAAGTCCTTCTTGGTCATGGTCAGCAAGTCGGCAGAAAAGACTTGGCAACTTCCAAATGCGTGTTTCCCATCAGCCAGTAAGCTTCTGTGTGCACATGCCTATGAGTAAATGAAAGGGTATGTTACACGCGGAGCCATGATTATAGATGTAATATCTGACTGCTGATGAACGTCAATGGAATAGAAAAGGACGCCATCAGCAGCAGCAGCAGGATAACGTACTGCTAACACGCAACAGTATGATGGAGTTCCGCTCAACTCAAATTATAAGATTCCAAAATTCCCCTCAATCAGCCAAGTCAGCTGGTGAAGATATTTGGTTGATCAAATTTCAATAATGGAGCACAAGCATATTCTGTATATCTACTGTTGAAAATTAAAAAAATAAATAAATAAACCAATGGGATGGTATAAGCCAGTGCATGTTCCCCAACCTATGGTCCATGGTTAGCAGGCATTTTATGCCACAGGAAATTTTCCTTTGCATGATGAATTTATGAAAAATAGCAATGAAGTTTGTTATCTTGAACAGAAATTTATTGAAAGGACAATGGCAGTTGAAGTTATCTCATGAATGAATAATAAAAGTGGTCCTTTATCCTAAGCCTTGAACAAATTTTCACCGGCTGCAATGAATTACTCAAATTTTTCATTCAGAGAAACCTTTCTTCAAGCACACATTTCCAATTTTGGTAGACATCCTAGTATAGCTGCTTCATTGGTTCTCAATTTAATTTAAAAAAATTTAATACATGTATCTACCATACAGTCTTTCAAACAAAACATTATTGAGTCTGTAAAAATTTGATGAAACTTTGCCAGCCTGCAGAAATTTTTTGGGAAATTTGCGCGTCCGCAAAAACTTTCATGGAAATTTGCTCGTCTGTGGGCCTAAAAAGGTTAGGGAACAGCACTGGATGTACAAGTGAATCTAGGCCAAGCATGCAGCAGTTTCAGAAATAGCACAAGTTTGCGGCTATTGGCAGCCGCACACATTCGCACAGCATATACGGATTCACGCAGCGTGCGATACCATACACATATACAGTAGTATACAGTATACGTAGAAATACAATAATGCAAGAACAACAAAGAATGTGCTATATTACGGTACTGTATAAGCATTCACTGTACTGTACACAGCGGATCAAGCGATGAGTCACTCACTAAAACCGGAGAGTCCAGGCCTCCGCTTTCGACGGTAACTCCCATCCAGTCGCTGAGACCCGGATCCCTGACGATGGCCGGCGCATCATCATCGCCAAAGAACGACCCGCCGTCATGAGGACCCGCTCCTCCAGCCTGTTGGGCCCCGTTGCTGCTCGAACTCCCACCGGACCCACCGAAGCCTCCGCTTGAACTTCCCCCGGATCCACCAAACCCCCCTCCTCCTCCTGATGCGTCCAAGATTGAGAAGCAGTCGTTGGCATCCCTCGTATTCGCCGGACACACATACAGCCGTTGCTTCTCATCCTCGGCGATCGGAGCGCCGACGAGCACAACAGCAGGCCTTTCAAAACAGCAACCATTTTTCTTTCTCCATCTCTCATCATCATCGTCTTCATAAATATTACGGTACAATAACTCTCCACAATACAGTACAGTACATCAATAACAGAGTAGTGCAGTGCAGAGTACTGTATAATAAAATATCGACATCCTTCATATTCCATTTTAATAATGGGCGAAATTACATAGCTGCTGATGGGAACTTTCATGTGTCGATATAAAGATTATGAAGATGCGATTGGCTGATTGCAAATTGCAGTAAGGTGAATAAACACAGGTACTGCATGGTGTTCAGTGCTGTACAGTATACACGCTGTGTCTGAAAGATTTGAACGGACAGCGACGACGACGATGAGTATGATGGTCACTAACCGTTTACTTCCTTCGTGGTAAACGTGCTGAGCCAGTGAAAATCCGAAATAAGACCCTCTCGGGCCCATTTTATGAACAGGAGTCTTCACGTCGATCCATTCTTCCGCAGTCAATCGCTGAATGGCCAAGAAAAAACTCGCCGCGAACAGCATTAATCGCATGCTTCCTTGGAAAAGAAACGAAGCCACTTTGCTCGTAAGTACCAATGTATTCCCTCGATCATTAAAAACGGTCCGAGAGTTCCCTTCTTATTCCCCCTCTTCCCCACGAAGAGACAAACAATTCGCAAACAAATATAAAACGGTGAAATCCGAGGGGGAAACTTCTCACTCCGACTTGTTTTTAGGAATTTCGATGTCCACGTTAGTCACAGATTATCGAGATGAGTTCACCAAGTGCCTCGGATTTCGGATTTTACGAGAGATGTTCTTCCTTCCTCTTTCTTTTCTTTCTCATCGTCAGTAAAGGTCAAGTAAATGTTCATGATCAGTATTTTTTTCTTTCTCGTTTGTTTGTTTGACTAGAATATTAATTATAAACGCCCCGCTTCCGGTGCATATATAGTGTCTGCTTGGAAAAGAAAGCACCAAATTGAAGGAAAAAAACTTTCCTCAAGAAATTTGGTCAAAAGGCATTTCGGAAGAATTCGAGCGAAACCTATCACAAAATCTTTCAATTAACAACTCTCTCACTCACTCTCATACAGCAGCAGAAGTCGAGAGATTCCTTCTTCTCGGGAAATTTAGCACCATTTTTTGACAAAAGTTAACCAGAAATCTTCACACTAAAAAAAAAAAGAACGCGTCAGACATTTTCACTCAAACCTCGAATCCCACTTGTTGCTTGAGTCCTCCGGCCCAAGTAATCAAGGATCACAGAAAAACCGATGCAAAGGCAACTCCGCAAAACAAAAACCTTCATACCCCTACAAAAAGGATCGATTCGTCTTCCGAATAGTCACACGACCAAAATTGAAGCAAAGAAAAGGCGAAACTCCTCGAAAACTTTTCTAAACACGCCGAGATTACAAGAACTAACCGAAAGAGACAGTTACGGAGAGGGAAATTATCCAACCAGTTCCCGACAATCTTCGCACAAAACACCCTCTTGGACGGATTTGATCTCAAAGCAAATAAAAAAAATACGAACAGCGGCGAAAAGTCCGAACGCATTCAGACATTCGCAATCAGCGACGCGGCGATTATGGCACAAGACGACAATAGACAAAAAAAAGGTCATCGCGCGCGGGTTAAAAAAAAATCCACTTTGGCACTTGCAGGAAAAGAGATACTCCACAATTATTAGCAATCGATGGGATTTTCAGATTTCCTAAAGCGGAAAGCTATTCTTCATTCGAACAAAAATTGCTCAATGGGCTCCGCCGCTCAATCAAGTGTCGATTCACCTGCTGCCGTTGCCTTTCCTTTCGAGGTACGCCAGTGCGTTCGAGGCAAGGCAAAAGCAGCTTCATCGACGTCTACCACCCGTAAAATGAAAATTTCACAAGAATGTGATCTCCAAACCGGTTTAAAAACAAATTTGAATAGACTTCGAAAAGTGGACCGAAAGTACGATAAAAGCGGCAAATGAAAACAAAATATTGCAACTTGCTCCTACATATACGACACCTAAAAATTCCACCAGCCTTTTTTTTTGTCCACCTTTTCCGAGGAGCAGAAAAAATATTTGGGTAAAACGAAAAACCAAGGGTCACTCTTCATCGATGAAGCATCACAGCAAGAACTATATAGCAGCATCATGTCTGAAGTGTGAACGCAATAAGACGAGGAACCAAAAAGAGGGATTTCACCAAAGCGACAGACGAGAACATGAACAATAATGAAGGACGACATCTATAATAAAGATGGAGGTTCCTACTCAATAAGCGCACCACAGCAGCAGCAGTTGAAGATTCTATAGGCAAACACGATGAAGGAATACTCATTGACGAGGATTTGAACGTTGATCAGTAGTCGCCGTTCATGCGTTGTCGCTCCAGGTTCCCGCTCAGCGTGAAGTCGGGCTTCTTCCGCTTGAAGAACCCACACCACCAGAGGCACACACCAATGAGGCCCAGCAAGAGCAGGCCCCCAATCACCCCGAGGAGGATGGCCCACCACGGGATCCCTGCTCGGCCTGGCACTGTCAGCGAGTCCGGCAAAGCACTCGTTTCCGCCTACATATAAGGGTATGACATCAATGCCAAAATCATCACACCACCATCTATGTATGTAGAGACGATTTTCCGACGAGGGAACGTGTTCATTCCTATGCAATAAGTACTGTAATATATCCCATGTAGCACATTTCTCATACTCTGCATGTACATTACAAATAAGAAGCTAAACTCATTCGCCAGAAACTATATACAGTTTAATGTAATTATTTCGAAGTCTCTATTTCCCCAAAGATTTCACAACGTAATCCAAATTAAGTCTTTCCCCACTATACATATATATACAGTATATATATATATATATATATATATATACAGTACATGCGCAAAACCCTTCTTTGAAGACCACGTGATAGTAAATACAGCAAACACAACTGAACTAAGATACATGCATCAAGAGCCACGCTGGATGCCTCCATATATCATCGCGTGATACCGGGCTAATTTACAGGTTTAGATTGTATACAGTTATACAGGAGAAGGAAATAAATCATTCTACGAGCATCGTAATCGAAACGAACAGTCAAATAATCAACAATAATAGCGCCTCATTTTCAGAAACTACAGAAACAGATTCATGAAATAATTCATCTCATAATAAAGTATAGGAAACCAATCAATTGGTGAATTATAGTCGAGCCCGACGGCTATAAAAGGATGTCCTATTTTAGTCACAAAAATTTGAGAACGACTCAGCATCAAGCATTCTGTGTAAGTAACGAATATTGAATATACTGTATGAACATTCAGAGAGTGCGGTCACGAGGCGAACAGCGCTCACAGTTTGTATATACAGTACATGTATCATCGGCTCAACTGATGACTCAACATTCCAGAACAAAGGAAAAGCAGCAATACTGTATTCGATAATCGTAAGGAATTTCGAGAATTGAAACGTTCTCAAGAGAGAAAAAAAATGAGAGTACAGTATTCGTTGGTGGAATCTTACATAAGTGACGTCGTCACGAATGCTGTATTGCACTAGAGGGATGTTGGGATCCAGCGCTAGTCTGGCCCGAGACCGGATCAGCGCTCGATCCACTTGCGGATAATCTTCGACCAGCGTCGCATTCCACAACCGAGCCATGATGTGCACGGTCGCGGTTTGTTTCACCATCAAATTCCGAATGTCGCAGCGAAACTGGACGCATTTCGCAGAGCCTCCGAGACAATCCTGCCGAAAAACGACGCATTGATGATGACCCCAGACTAAACTACAGTACAGTGCAGTACTCTAAATGGTAAATAACGGTATGGACTCGAAAGACCATCAGAAATCAGAATCGAGGGTTCCAATATAGCTGCATGATGCTTACAAAAACCACGACGAGCTCCGTATTCCCGTTCTTGTCCGTTATGCGCCTCGGTTCGATTCTCGCTTCGGCGTCTCTCTTGCGTCTCCTTTTAGTGCCCGTCGGTTCGTCTTCGTAATCCTCATCGACATAAAAGTCCGAGTCCCCGAAATCGTCGGCGCCCTTCGACAATGCCGATGACGATGATGAGGCATGAACCGCGGAAGAAGCTGACTTGCTACTGCTGCTCACTCGACTGTTTTCGCTCTGAGAACTCTCAACTCGTGTCTCCTTGCTTCGGAAAACCTTTTCCTCTCTCGACGTGTACGAGGTTTTCGAAGTGCCGGAGTAATGCATTCCGGATTCCCCTTTCGAGTGATATTTCTCTTCGTCCACTTCTTCGATGGCGTTTGAACCCAGCGAACCTATATAGTGAAAACGGAACGAAAATCCCATCGGTTAATCATCAGATCAACTTTTACTCTCATCCCCTATCATGCACCCTCCTGCTCCTCCATCATAATAATAAGGCCACAATGATGAGCGCGTTTTCTCCACAGCAGTTCTGAAGATATGTTGATTTAATTTCAGCGACTCATCAAGATGTATAAAGTTCAAGTTACACGAGAACGATGATGATCCACGCACACGCGGAAGCATTAATCGCGTGTTTTCATCCCATATACAGTATATTGAAAGTGCTGCATATAGTATAGGAGACAAGAATATGATTCCCGGCAAACCTTCGCGGACAGTTCCACCAACGGCGACTCCAGCAGTGCTGAATCCGTCGCTCTCGTCGGCGTCAAACATGACACTGCTGGTTCCGTCTTCCCTCGATGACTCTGTCACAGCATGTTCGGACGACAAATAGCCCAGGGAATTGGCGTAGCCGTAAAGCAGCGGCTGGTCACTGGTTTCGTCCACGTTCGTCAGCTTGAGCGGATTGATGGCGCCGTCGGCGATGACGCACTCTCCGTCGCCTTCGACCACCGGCCGCTCCGTGAGGTACAGGAGCCACTTACCCTGGGCCCGCCCGTTCTCCACCTGGTATGGCCAGTCGATGACGATCGTCAGGCGGTTGGCCGTCGACGGACCGTCGTTGGCCACCTGGTACACGTGGTCCACGCGGGTCCCGATCTCGTCCAGGAATCTTATCGAGCTCTCCCCGCGGATTTCTCCGCCGTACGTCGGCAGCTCGGGATGAGCCAATCTACAATAACGTGCAGTAAAACACATTTTTTTCTTCAATTACAATGGGTACAGCACAGAAGTGTACTATACTCGCACGTTGTTTAACATACGAATAAATTAAACCAAATCTTCGCTGATGCTGGTCACCAATACCCATAACATACGATTTTCTATAAACTGTACAACATGATATCACGTATGATCTTGTTTAAAAATTTGGTACGTGTGTGTCTGAGTTGTCCAAGGAATACTATGCAAACGTAAGACTCACCTCATCCACGCACCGTCAAGAGGAGCCCACGCATATTACGGTATATATTCACATTCGAAAGAAAAAAATATATTGAGCATATCTAAAACCGTTTACACAATAACTTGGAACAACTGGATCCTCCATGCAAAAGCTATAAAACCCAATTCCCATGAAACTTAATCGCATCAAGTCCTTTCCTTTAGGTTAGGTTCGGAAACTTTCGCGTCATCGAAAACAAATAAAAAATGTAGGCAAATGAACGCATTCAAATGAGTGGATTTCGACGCACCCGCTGAGCGAAAGTTCGGCTTGCATCACAACTCGAACCAGGACATTGAAATCATTTCGCGCAGCCAAGTCTTCCGACGTTGTGTTCAAGGATAACTGGAACTCCACGGTTCTTTCCAAGTCTGTCAGATTAGTTGGACTGAAACGAAGTCTGAGCTCCCCGGAACCGCGTTTCAACGGGTTCCCCAGGTTGCACTTGATGGATGTCTCGTTCAAAGGCAAACAGCTAAATTGACTGCTCTGTGAACGGCATAAAAAAAAAAAGTTTCATGAATTATTCACTTTCATATTTCGTCACCAACAACAAAGAAAAAAAAGCAGCTTGAAAACCAGCATACCTTCGAGATTGACTGAATGAACGACACCGTATTTGAGTGGGAAATAAACAGAGACGTCAGATAAGCCGGTTCTCCTAGATTCGTGACAGCGATGTTGAGCAAGATCTCCTTCTGCTCACCGAGGATGAAAAGTGGGTTTCCATCATCATCTTGAAGAGATGAAAAAAAAAGCCATGTACACAATGATGCCAATTCGTCAGTAGACTAACCCAAGAGCACAAACCTTTGGCAATCATGTTTGTCGTGATGTTCAAGTACAGCTCACACTGGCAAAGATCGTCGGATCCACAGTCTTTGAGGAATGTCGCTTCAAATTCTCTCACGGCTTCTTGTTGATTTAAAATCGGATAATCGGCCATATCCGGAAGGGGAGCCCCGGCTTTTGGTAGTTTTGGGCTGGGCTGAACCAAGGAATACTGCAAAAATAATGAGAAAATCATCAATAACTTTACAGCATATATTATTGCTTCATAATATGCACCATAAGTTAAGTATTAATGGTGAGAATAATGATGGGGAGCCTGAAAAATGTCATATGCTCAAAGCTCCGGCATCAGCGGATCGCGCCGGGATAAATTTGTAGAAAGTGTTCCGTATTTCGGTAGAGTACAGTAATACTGCACATCCACTGATGCTGAGGAGGAACTAGAATTCTTAAAACAAACTCACAGTCATCCTGAAAGCAATCGGGCTCTGGATGTCGGTCGTTCCCTCGCGAAGATAAACAGTCTCGGTAAAACAGTGGAAGTCGAAGAAGGAGGACGAACTCAACGCTGTGTCCTTCTTCACGACATTTGGCCTGTCTGCCAATCCGTTTTCAAAATAAACCCTGGAGAACTTCTTCCCCGTGAACGTCTCCGCTTCTATCCGGTAAGACAATTCCAGACTAGTTTCCCGTCTTATTGATTTCGACTTTTTCATTCGAAAGCAGGCGCTGAAGCTGAAGCTGTTCCATTTTTTTTTGTATGAGAAAAAAAATAAGAAAGGTTAGCTATTTCTTTCATTCGTAGTACGGAAACTCGAAACGAATTTTCGAGTGAACTCGTCCTTCCCATAAAATAGCTCGCCCTTCCTATAAAATCGTCTTTTTTCGAAATCCATGATGGTGACTTAGCATTAATATGATTTTAAAAATGTATTGAAAACAAAATCCACCGCAGTGAACGACCGATATACGCGCTTGATCGGGCCATGAATACAGTACACTTACCAAACCTCTGATGATTGGGAGTTATTCTTGCACCCTGGAGTGGCTGGGTCGATGTTGGTGAATGTGTCAATCGGTTCAACCCGCGTTTCGATGTCAACTATCGGCCTCGCTCTGATCATCACAATCTTGTCGTCGCTGTAGCAGCCCACCAACAAGTCGGGGTATCCATTTCTGTCCATGTCCAGACCACCCGACAAGGAGTAACCGAAGGTCTTGGGCGGTTGAACCACGTTCAAATTTTCTGATCGGATAACCTTGAAATCGACACGCACAGAGCATTGCATCAGAGAAAATATCTACCATTCATAAAACGTATATATATATAGGTAATGTTCGTTCTTTCAAGTGTTGAATAAAAAGTATATAGAAAGAAAACATCGTAAAGCAGTCAAACGCCATTCACCATACCGATCTGACCCTCTGACACCAGCGTAAATTCATTCCAACGTTTCCATCCTTACATCATAAATCTTGTTCGTTTCGCACAAAACCCAGGAATTTTTTACAATCGGAATGTGGGGCACAAAACCATGCATTCACAGCCAAGAGTACTGCTGCAGTATAAAGAATCGAAAGAGAAAATTCTTACTTGCGCCACTTTCTCGATTAGGCCAGTCTTCGACCCAAGATAGATGTAAACAACTCCGTCACCCTCGTAGGGAGCTCCGACAGCAATATCTTCGAATCCATCAAGATTGACATCCCCAATATTCGCAATCGCAAACCCAAATCGAGATTCCGCAGTTCCTATAAATTCGTTAACAAATATAAAATATATTCCTATAAATTCATCAACAAATATAAAATACATTCCTATAAATTTGTTAACAAATATAAAATATATTCCTATAAATTCGTTAACAAATATAAAATATTCGAGTGAGTGTATTATGAGTACAGTATACTGTATATAGAGAGAGGAATAAAATGCAAAAACGAGACGTACCGGTCAATTTCGTGAAGGGATGATTCGCCTGAAAGCCCATCGGAGAGTTAATGTAAACATACACTGCTCCTCCTGAATTTTTCGCATAGTGGAACGGTGCTCCAACAACTAAATCCGTCATCCTGAAAAATAAAATAAAACCCAATGTCTTTCACGCATGAATGGCAACAACATTCTTGATAACCACATAGAACATCAGCATCAGAACTAGCATACAGACTGCGAACATCAGGACTGTTGAATCGCGTTCCTATTGTACAGTAATTCGAATTCAAAGAAATCCATCCGTTCACTGCGAACCGTTCCCATAAGCTCAACCAATATACAGCGTTTTCTCCCCAGCATATACAGAATCCGCAGACTATAATTTCATCTTGATTCAAAGTTAGCGTTTTTCTATAGCTCCATGTAAATGATGTAAACAGTTGTAACACGCTCCGTATTGAAAAATGCTGAACAAAACGATCAGACGTGTGACTCACCCATCGCCGTTAATATCCGCTGAGGCCAACTCGTAGCCGTAGGACGAGGCGAACACGTCTCCAGACAGTGACAATTGAACTTTCATCAAACTCTGTCGCGGAATCCTCTTGAAGAAGAATATTTGTCCCGTTCCGTTGGATCTCGGAGCTCCAGCAACGAAAGAAGTTTTCTCGTCCGGGAAAAATCGCCCAGCAGTCGTGGAAAAGCCTGACCCAAATAACAAGAATGAATTTCATCTAAATGCATCCAACAAAAGCGTACGAATTACTTCTCTTAAACTAAACTACTCTACATTCTACTAGCTGTAGTGCTGCTGAGGCTGTACAGTCGACATTTCAACTGAAAAAAAGAAGGCGGAAGATCAAGCGATATTTGCCTGCTGCAGACTGTACACGTTTCGGAAACCCGATCGAGGAAAACTCAGACCACACACCACAGTACAGCGCAGGGCCGTACTGTGAAACAAATTTTCAGCCGAACATTTTCGAACGGTGTTGCTAGTAAGACTGGCGCTTATCAGCAGCTAGCAGTCAGGATACACTGATCAAACGAAAGAGGGGGCTGATATGTAGAGGATATTTACTTTCCACGAGGGTATATGCAGTATACCGTAATAAGAACACTCGGTGGAGAGAGATAGCGCGACTACAGCAGTATATAGACGGGAGCCGGCCCTCACGTGCGTATTTAAATGCAGCACTGTACACTATTTAATCATCAGCAAATTCGGGAACACCGCACCGCACTGCCCGAGCAATTATAGTGGTTGCGAACGAGTGGGCCGATACACTGTACAGTACAATATCATACATGTACATCTACAAGTACAGTAGATGGATGGTACAGTACTGTATACGTACCGAGGTAGCTGTACTTGTCAACGGGCGATTCTCGTTCTTGCACAGGCACGTAGTACTTGGTTTTATCCCGCTCGAGGAAATTCTCCGAAATGTTGTAGGCGTAGACGGTGCCACGCCACGTGTACGGGCCAGGGGCACCGATGAGTGCCACGTCGTCGTCCGGGGTGAGGAACCCATTGGTCCCAGCCTGACAAAACCCATACTGCTCGTGTGCTCTGGAAAATCAAAACAACACGCGTATATAGAAACCGAAAGGTCGACAATCTATCCTACATAAGACTCTTCATTTAAGGGCGCAATATTTCACATGTACAGTACATTACAGTATATGCAGTGAAATTCCGTAGCAACGAATCTCCTCATAACGAATGTTTTTCTTGGCAGCAGTTTCTTCGTACAGGGACAATGTTATATAATGTACATTTCATCATAACAAACTGATTTCCCCTCCATAATCTCAACGTAACAAGTATTCACCTCAATTAGGAGTGCATGGGTCATATCAAAATTTTACCATTAATTGGCACATTATGGAAAACCAGACGTTGCGCATATTACCAAAAAACCTTTAAAAATATGAAAGCTCATGCTTTTGTGCACCTCATTTAGCATTCCAGGGAGCATGGAGCTTCAATTAAAATTGATTTAGTAGCTTTATTTAAGAATTTAGAAGTGACCAATCTTTTGAACGAAACGTATGTTTGGAGGGATACTACCGTAGTATATTTCAGTGAAAATCCAGTTCTTGATAGATAAATGCTCTTCTTTCACATTTATTTTCTGTTTGCTTCAGCTCATATTTTTGTAAGACCAGTATAATTTTGGAAAAGGTAAGGAAAGGAATGTCTGAAAAATAGATGATTTTACAGAATTTCACATTTTGAATTTTTCCATGAGAAAAATAAGTTGGAAATTCGGGCGATGGATGTTAACGCAAATGTTGTGAAAACAAAATTTTCATTCTTATATACATAATACTCAAAAAAGCATGAATATTGTTTTAACACATTTTTCATCGTATGCATTTTTTTTTTCTCAGGTCCCTGCAAGTTTGTGGTGACGATATTATTTTCATGCATGGCTCCTAATGCTTGAAATTCAATCAGCAGCAGTCGTACATATACAGTACTGTAGTATACTTTACAGGTTGGCACAATAAACGAATCAACGGGCTGCTGCTTATTTCACCTCCTTGGCGATGAGATGGACCAATATAGGTAGGAGAGTACTGTACATCATTTCCATTACTGTATTAAGGAAGGAAGGAAGGAAGCAGCAGCAGCAGCCTGAGCTACTGACTCAGCAACAGCACCACGCTGACATGCAGTGGCTCATCATCGTCCTTCTACTGTACTTGGAGCCAACGAAGAGAGTAGGTACGTATCGCAATGCCTCGTTAGTTGGGCCATAAAACGTACGCACCGAGTTCTTAAGGTAGTACTCATTCCACGTGCAGAGATTCACGTACCATGAGCCTCCAATCACTGCTTTTATTACGCCGGAATTTCAGCATTGCATGGAGCGCGAGATGATTCAGAATTACCCTACAATGCATCAACGAGCTTATGCCTTTCATAAAGGGATTATGTAATTTGTGTTTTAGATCTGCATGCGGTGTTTGAGTGACTGATGTCTCCCAGCTTTACAAAAAGTAAAATACTGATGTAGTAATGATGAAAACAAACAGCACGAATTACGTTTTTTTCGAGACGGGTTTTGCATTCAATCATCATAGGCCTCTTTCAAACGATCCTTTATCGTCCGTGCAGTACTGCAAAGTCTGCACTTATATACAAGTACAATGCATGGGGACCCCGACATGCGGACGCCCCAACATACGGGCGATTCCATTCCGGCACACGTAAAATAAAAAAAAATAAAATCTACCCGGCATCTGGACAACGACTCGAGATACGGACACTTTCCCGACATTTCCAGGAACAGAGAAAACGCTTAATTTTTCAAAATTCGGATATCTCACAAACAAATTGAGTTACTTATACATATTCAAAAAATTTACCATAAATTCAGGTCAAACTCATAACAAAAAAATCACACTTTTGTGCTTTTTTCAGTGTTTTTGTTTCCATACATGTGCGCAGTACAGTACAGTACGATATAACTAGACTTGGCCTCGTTATACCCTTCTTGTTGAGTTCCTTTTGATGCCAAAAGATCAGACTCCGATGATGGAAAACAGTTGAAATTGAACAAATTTACCGTTTCCAGCAGATAAAATCATCAGGAACATATGTCTTAATGCTGATTATAAACTTGGTTCGTACTGATGCCGGACAGCATTCCTTGCAAGTCGAGCAGTGCTGCGGGCGCAATAATAAAAGAGAGCGATTGATGGTGATAGGTGAAAAAGAATGAAAGGAATGAATCCACCCAATACAGTTGTGATTGGCCACAAACCAATCACCCGTAGGAGATAAGGGCGTCCACAATCTAAGAATAGCCGGAAGTGATGCTGGGCGCAGTCACACTCTGAAAGTCACTCCACTTATTTATTCCGAATAGGCGGGTGGGTGAAGTCCATCTTATATCCCGGGAGTCACTCACAAACAAGCCCATTCATCTTCACCATATTATATATTGCCCAAGAAACGAAGCTTATCTCAATATAACTTGGAACAATAATCCTCTCATCAAACGCCGTTTGCAATCGTCCTGCTGGCGATGGGGTTTCCTATAAGCGTTTCAATTGCATGCAGAAAGTGCAGTGCATATAGTATCGATCGTATCGAACAGTTAGATTGCCGCCGCAGCAGCCTTCAATCAAAAGGCGTCGACGATGAGGAGCCATCACCATCAGAGAGAAGTGTGAGAAATAAGAACCCAATTAAAATAACCCCGCTCATCAAAAAGACAAAGTCATTGACCTGAGAGAAAAACTCAACCTCATTCCGTAGGTTTTTTTTTTTTTTCCGACTCAGTCGAAGTTTTTTCTCTGTTGATGTTGATATTGGCTTTCTTTATTGTGGCACCCCCAGCAGTTCAGTCGACGATAAAGAAGTAAGTCCTCCCGAATCCCAGATGATGAGTAGGTGAGACAACTCCCAATTTTGTTGGGCGTACTGCGTTCACCTCGCGGCTGCTCGGGAAAAGGTCTGACCTTTTCGGTGGACCATCAATAAAGGTCATCAGAAGAGAAAAGTAGATCGTTTCGGGGCCTCGCTACACTCTACTCTACAGTATATACGTATATACTGTGCCTACATAGCTGCTGCAGCCGACCACCGGCAAGAGCAAAGCCAGAAAATGAAGAATACACTTCTCTAAATCTAGACTAAATTGCGCAACTCGAAATTTCACGAGGAATAACTTGTCAACGATCGTAAAAGGACGGCTGCCATCGAGTGCAATGAGAACAAGTAGAGCAGTGCACGGTCTCGGTATATTCCGCACATGGTTGCAAAAAGTAGCAGAAGGGAAAACTGCTCACGGCGCGAGTACTCGCGAATCTTCGCGGTTAACCTCTTCATTACTGTTCTGATCTGTACTGCTCCTGGATCAGCGCTAAAAACAGCGCCGGGTGAGAATGAATTATTGAACTGTATCAGTAAATGTGCTGATGGAAATAAAAATCATCGTGCATCGCAGTACCTAGTGTATCACGTCCATTGTAACGCTTAAAAAATCCTCCGGATTCATTTCTGGAGACTCCTTTTTTAAAACTTTAATACGCATCAATCAGTATACAGCAGAGGAGTTGGAAAGAGAGAAAACAAAACAAAAACTGCCACAAGTTTGCACTGAATTCATGTACAACCGTTTTACAATGGAATTTACGAGGGCGGTCTAACAAAAGTTATCGGGATAGAAATCAAGATAGCAAACGATTGAGCGGGAAAACAATGATTTTCTTCCAAGGTACAGGTACCTCGTATTTCCGCCATTTTCATTAGGAGCCGCCACTTTGGATGAGAGTGTGACGTCTGTGAAAGGGGCTGTTACTGAAAATGGCTGAAATACCCTGACGGACCTGGGAGCAACCGTCGGAATTAACGCCACATGAACTTGAAAAACTCTCAAGGAGAAGCAGGACTGCACAAAATTAAATCTGGGAGATGCGCGGGCCTCATCTTTCAAGTGAAGAACAGATAACTATCACGGCGATGTTTGCAAGAACAACACCAACAAATTACAAAATTTACGTCAGACAGAGTTGCATCTTTTCCTCGGGCGAAAGAATGTTTCTTGTGAACAATCATTGTTTTTTTTTCAGCTCAAACTTATAGCTATTCAATTTCTACTTTCGATAAAATTTGTCAGACCCCTCGTTCGTATAGTCGAGCCATTCAGTCCGGAACCGAAACCAGGTGGATTGCAAGCCGCACCCAACTAAAAGTAATCAGGTACAGTACTGTAATGTATATTCTATATTTAAAGTACTGTACATGCAGTATGCAGACAATAATTTCCCGAATTTCCGATGGGAAATCGCTGCCTCTTAGTCTACACTCTACACTACAGTATTCACTGCGCACAGTCCCTTTTTAATGGTAGACTTTGTAATCTACCATAAAGCGGTTTAATCGCTTTCGAACCCGTGTCTCTCATGATCACATAATTACCAGATGTGATAAAGTTCCGCTCGCTTCTCCGTGATGCCATCAAAACTATAGAGGAGAGGGCAGTTCCGATCGCAATGAAAATGACGAGTCCTCTCTCCCCGTCGTCGAAAACGTTAACCCGATTCTTTACCAAGACTCACTCACTCTTGCGAGATACGTATAGCAGTGGTACCTGAAGAAGGACTGACCATCGCGAAGAAAGAGTAAAGCGGTAGTTTGGCCAGTCGCCAAAACCAGAGCGAGGTTATATATGTGTCTCACATTGCTAGTATTGATGCTTCAGCAATCTCGGAAGAGAAGAAAACACCATAAGAAGAAGAAGAAGAAGAGATGCGAAGCCACGAAGAAGGCATCACCACATGCATCAGTCAGCGATTACATTCTAACAGTATTGTCTTTTGAGAAAAAGTTGCGCAGCCTTCGGTTTCTCGATCAAAAAACTTCGAAAGCCGATGCCAATGCTGCCGTGCTGTATTCATGTTTGCCAACCGACCGCGTACTTTTACTATACGTCCAACAATAACGGTGAGCCCTATACAGTATACAGCTCGTATATCAGCCATTCTCGCGGCAAAAACGCGCATTCCAAGAACTGCAGCAGTAAAATACATTACTTCTCTGCATGGGATTCTGATCCTATATACAGTACCATGCTTTTTTTTTTCGGAGCCCTCAGCATCTCGCCAATTTCCAAATAAACCATGCATGATGCCATGTATACTTCCTCTATATTCGTGCAGCATTGATTGAAGCACTGCATAGTTTGTACAGTATATACTGCTTGTACTGAGAATCAAAATCACGACAGTCATGTCGAATATAAATGGAAGCTTTAATTGCGTTTGCCAATCCATGCCGTCCGTTTGTAAAAAAAAAGTTCCAGTGACAAGTACTTCTTGATAATGTATTACACGGCACTTGGTCAAGTCATTCAAATTTAATCATTTGACTTCGTCCTTGATTGCTTTTATTCGCCAAAAGTGAATGCGCGACTCTCTCTCTCTCGATCGTATATGATACAAAAGTAGATTTTTTGTTGGTGAGCTTCAACTTCCGTTGGTTGCGAGAAGAAGCCTGGAAATATTTTCACTCGCTGCATCCCGATAGATGATGTATGAACTCCGATGTTGTACAGTTTACTCGTATGTTCTATACTCAGTACTGCATACCATTTTCGTTCGTTCGTAATTGGATTTTCAGGTAATCTGCATGCACGCTTCGACGAATATAAAACGAATGGTTCCGTTCCTGGTTTACAGTTGAGTAAAATGTAGACAAGCTGGAGCAAACTGCTTCCTAGTACACAGTACCACATGATCTCAAGTTATGCAACAACATTCGCCGTTATGCAGCTCGTGTCTCATTTGTTTCTGCATTCGTTTGGCGGAAAAGAACAACGGCAGTGTTCCGCGCAGATATGTAAAAGTATTCAAGGACTGAAGAGTACAGTACAGTACTGTACCTGTATCAATATTCCTTCAATTCATTTTTTGAGGGTAGAAGACGATGGAATAGTGTTCAATACAATACAATACTGTGTATGATGTGTACTCACTGTCGAACAGGTTCGCCAGAACACGGCTGCCAATCCTGGTCCCAGTCCAGCAACTGAGACAAAGTGTAGCACAGCCCTTGTCCCCACCGATTCTCAGACACCTTCCGCACATAACGATGTGCACACACCTAATTGAAAAGAAAACGAGGAAAACCGGGCATTTATTCAGTACAGTGCTGAACACCCACTTTATTTACGTAAAATAAAATCTCCTTACAACGAACTCCGAAGGAAGGGACCTCACACAAAATTTAATGAATCGAGATTCATTTTTTTTCGAAAAACAATTGAGCGTCACATTTCAGGGGAATTGGGCAATAGGCATTGTGAATGAAGCACTGTACTGTACGGTTCTGTACTTCCGAAATGAACAGCATACTGTCCTGTGCTATTTCTACTTCTCTTCAGTGAAAGTCAAATTGCAAATTTTCAAATGAACTCCTATTATTCTGAACCTGCCTCATTGCTTCAAATCTAATGTGTAGTGCAATCTGCTTGATCGCTTGTTGAAAATCCAATGATAAACAAGCGAGTTACATAGGAAGTACTGTACCTCCTTCCAAAGTCATTTATTTAAGCATCAGCTTTTTTTCTCTCTTTGCCTACGAGGTACTGTACATTCTTCTTGACATGCTGTACTGCTCATCTAAAACAAGAGCCACGGAAAATTCGTGAATGAACCGAAATGAATTCCGAGGAACAAGCATTTTGTTGTTGTTGCTATGGTGAACTAAATCTTCTTTTCATATATCATTAATTTTTTGATGATGCACAAGTTAACTTATTCCCATTGTTTTTGCATGATGGGACTATCCATTTGGCCCATTCAAAGAAAGAGGGCAAAAAAAGAAGCGTTCAATCAAGATTCCGGCTAAAAATTAGTTCGTTCAAATGAGATGATTACAACATATTGCTCTTATACGGAGAAACTGCGGAGGGGCCAGGAAAATAAATTCGCTGCAATCAACACACGAGATGCATTACAGTACTAACTGGTCCAGTACCCATATACAAAACATCAGTACTGTACTGTACATGTATTTGTGAAACGAATGCAAAAACAGAGTCTCACCATCACTTTCCTGCCTTTGCCCCCGGACCGGACAGTTACACCCAGCCACTGGTCCTCCTTGATTTCCTCTTTGAAATTCGGCGGGAATATGTCGAACCGATTGAACGCTGGAAAATCAGAAAAACGCGTTTTCAGAACCACATCGAGACAGTCATCATCGTCATTCATCAACTGCTGGGGCAGGATACTGTGTACTAATAATAATAATAATAACAACAACGAGCTGTACAACAACAACAACAACAAAAAGGAATCAACTATTGCACGGGCAACAAACTCTTGCACTCATCACCGTCCTCGAAAAAAACAAACAAAAACAAATGTGAATAGGAAACATGTCATTCGCAAGCCGCAAGCAAGGTGATTGGAAAAATAAAATGCAGTTCAAACAATCATTTTCTCTCTTTTTTTTCTTTTGTCGTTGCGGAATGAATATTCGCAGAAAAAAAAATACAGATTCAAGGCAATAGCAGAAGAGGAAAAAATTTGCAAGCGTTTGCTTCATGCGTCGTCAAAATAGCACAAGGTCTTCATGAGCAGTTCAGCAAAGCCACAAGAGTGCAATACTGTACTGTGATTGTACTGGTGTCGTCAACAGTACGGCCTTCATCTCGTCATCTCTGCTGGAAATGACTGCCGAGATGCTGGCAGCATTACTTTCATTCTATCATAATCATTGCGATGCACTGTAACTGCATTACTGCACCAGAAATATGCATCCCAACTTTTGTACAGCCCAACCAGTGTATTTATATATGTACTGGACGAACGTCGTGACTGCTGCGTATCTATCCCGAAACAGTACTGCATACTGTACAGCGATGCAATACGCGGCAATGAAAATCATACTGCTGTTTAGTATATACGTGGTATATAGTGATGCTGCTGCTGATGATGATGATAATACTGTAGTACCATCATCATTATCGGAAAGCGGGACGTGGGAGGTACAAAAAAAGATGGAGGGAGGGGATGAGACGAGAAAACATCTCGTTATTCCACTTATTCGTCATTGGATACTCATTGGCACTCTCGTCCGGATGGAATGGAACGGAAAGGAACGGGATGAAAGCTAAGCAAACACTGTACACTATATGAAAGAAGATACGAATCATCAGAAAGGCTTGTTGCTGCTTTTGTCGGCCCCCTATCTATACGTATATACTGTACTGTACTGCACTTTACTTGCAAAACATGGATTATTTTTCTGTTTCATTTTCCTTTTTGCTCCGAAAATAGGGTGGGAGAATCTGCAAGCTATAATGCGGGCAAGGCAAGGCAAGGCAACGGTCCACCCCAGGGACGGATCCTGTTTCAACACGTGGATAATGCTGCGAGGACGAATTATAAAGGCATTTCCGTCCCGCAAATCATGCCTCATATTCTCGGGGACAATGAGGGCGACGCATTCGCGTACTGCGAAAGTCCACCACGACACGAGCCAAAACCAGGTACAAGTACTGCATACTGAATACCTTCCGGAAGAACTCGTCCACAATGTTTCCCCCATGCATCTCATATATGTATGTACTGTATACGGGTATATTGACTTATTATCGTGATTCTGACTATTGCGGGCGGCCTTCTGACTGAGCCACGCGCAGACTGCATCCTAAAAGTAAGCGATCAAACGCTTCCCACGGCGGCTTTCCGCGTGGAATTTCCCTGTACGGTATTTGTGGTCCGAAACCCGGCATGAAAATGTTATCCGCGCCAGAACGAATTTCCGATTCCGAGTGCATTTACAGCATTTCCCTGCCGTACCCGCGCCATGCATCAGGACGGTACTGCACGATATACAGTATGCATGATGAACCGCTCAGTAATTCAAACCATTATGGGGCGGTAATGCACCTTCGACATTCGACGCGTGTACAGTGTTTGGGAATCCACGAGGATCTCTGTAGAAGGGACCTCGAACGTCAAGTCCAAGGATCTAAGGAGCCTAGCTCTTGCTTTTTGGACAACGTGCTGTACAACCACTCGAACAAAAACGATGAACAAGGTTATAAAGTAAATCGAAAAAAAATTTACTGCATCCTTTACAATTATCCCTAATTCTCATCGCGAGTACATCCAGCATCACGAAATGCGCCCGAAGCACCACTGCTCGCTTTCGTCCAGCCAACGGATCAACAGGCAGAATTTCCACATTATATCCCACACAACGTGTTGGATAATCTGACAATTAACGTATTGGGGAAGAGACAACAGCAACGGCTCTCAAATGATTTTAATTGCGGGTCATTTCCTCGGTACGTGGCGGCGGGCAGGTACTGCTGTACTGTATTGTATTGTAGAGTAATTTCCCAAAGACGGCGGTCGTAAGACGTTACTCATTTCGGAGAGGAAGAGTACCGCAGTGCAATCTACTAATAAAAGGAATTTTATAAAATCCTTATCAAAACCGGCTGTTTTTCAATCGTATTTCAATTAGCAGCACTAGAATGATTGATGAATATTGACTTGTATTGAAGTCGGATTGCACACGATGCATTCACTTGAGTACCATGCGCACTTTCCTCTCGTTCCCCCGCAAAATTCAAAAGAAAATAAGGGGATGATCGTCATAGGCGCAGGCCGGTTTACTTCTTTCAAAAAGTTTTAAAACTTGAGGATCGCATTACGACTCGAATTTAATGGTAAAATTTGGACCAAATCTGTGGAAATAAATTCACTTGATCACGGAAACCATTGAACATTATTTGAATTCAGGTTTGATTCATATACAGTACGCATCCATTCGATTTCGGGTGTTCTTACTTTTGAAAAATTGCTGTTTTAAAACAATAAAAATGGGGTGCGCGTACTACTTGAGAATAAAATCAGATCAACATTTTAGACTACAAAACCTGCGTCCGTGTCCTACTCGATGCCGCGTGGTATTCCAGCGATTACGGGATATTTGAAAATACACTACAGAGCAGAAAAATCTAAGGTACCGAATAGACATTTCCAATCAGTCAGTGCATGTTCTCGGGATTTGAAGAAGAGGGACAAATTATTCGTTTCACTCGCTAAGGAACGAAATGAACAAACTAAGTGCGGACGAACGCGGATCGTTTTTGTTGTTGTTTTTTTCAGTTTGCATGCGACTCAGCAGTTGGGGCCAAAATAAAGACTCGACCGACACCTTTTGCACGCAGACAAGGATGAGGTCCATCACCCGGACATCAGGATACAGTATTCAAAAATCCCCATATATTTTTTCATGGCTGGAAATCCACTCCCTTTCTCGAGCTACGCAACACTAATGTGGATTCAAATCCAAGATGATTGCCCAAAACCCATATGTTTTTTTTTTAAAGATTCCCCGCAACGTACTCATTTTGATGGAAATTCTCAGTCATGCATTTCGTGACTCAAGAAGCGCTCTCTTTATTCTCTCACTGTATATAATGTATCACTAAAACTGAGTGCTTAACCATTTTTGGGAAATGCGTTGAGTTGTTTGCAACTGGTGCAACTCCAGCAAAGACCAGCGTAGTTAGTTGTGCCTCTCTGCTTCATAGTATTTTTCTTCTCGCACAAACTGTGTACGGCTCTGACAACGAGCTCTTTCAGCACGTTTGAATGCTTTTTAACGGCCTGGAATTTTTTTTTCATTTTCTTCCGAAGACTCATTTTCTGCCTTGAAAATGTGGATTTTTGTGGAAGGACTATTTTTCATCCCAACAGAAACTTTTCTCATTCTCCTCAGAAGATTTTGTGCTGTAATGCATTTTGCATCATCAAGAGGACTAACGAGAGCGAGATACCACGACTAAACCGTCGAAGATATTCGAAGCGAAAAATAAAAGTAGAGAAGAAAGTACACAGTACTTTCCTGTCCATAACACGTTAAAGAAAAAGAAAAGAAAAAAGATTCAGCATACGGAAAACAGAAACGCCGAAGAGAAGGAAGAACCGGTGGAGCACAAAAGCTTCGTTCGAAAGAGAGAACAACATGATGAAATGAAATGAAAGAAGGAAGGCAGGCTATTATGAGGTCCATGTATAGACGCTGATTCTAAGTATATGCCGCGAAATGGCCGAAACTCTTTCAGCAAAAGCCATCCGGATATTTCCAGGCAAGCTCGAGAACACGCTAGAAATTAACTGCAGTACAAATACTTGATAAATTTGGAATACGGTTGAGCAGCAGAAAAGTCAATAAATGTATGGCTGATGGAGTCCATCGATTGCTGATCAGGAAGGAAGACACGCGCATTATTGGGTAGAACCAATAGTCAATTACCGGCCATTTCGAAATGCAGACTTGAGCACACAGCATGCGTGTTTGGATTGTTACCAATAATAATAATAATAATAATAATAATAAGATTTGGCGAGGAGCGTTAAGAAATTGCATCTCCATTATTTCAGTTCGAGCTGGTGTTACAGTACTTGGCAAGTGCTGCTGGCAAAAGATTTCATGGAAAACTCCGCATACTGATTCCCCCATTGCGAAACTGAGTCTTGGAAGAGCCAAACCGATTTCACGCTTCAATCGTATACTATCGTCCCTCTCAACCACCAAGAGAATGTCCAGTACTCTGCCTTCAACAAAATAAAATAAATAATGTATAGCAGTACAGTGTGCTGCCAGCTATACTACAGTAAAATTTCATCACAACAAACACCAATGCAGGGATCTGGAAAAAAAATATTGTCATAGAGGAAATCTTGTTTTGTCGAGATTCATAGTTTTAAAAGCATTCATGGGTACAATTTTGTGGGAAATAGGTAATATTGTATACACATTGTAAAGTGTTTCTGCGACAAATATATTGAAGACTTGTCATTACAGTACTTGAAATATAGTACTTTCTGATGGAAGTTGAAGGGAAATTTTCAAATATATTTATTTCACTTTGAACCTGCCTTGCTTTAAATTCTTAATCATGAGCTGATCTCGTTGAAAAATAAAATCATACAAAAGTCAGATGTAAGCAGTACAGTACTGTATCGTATCTCCTTCCAAAGCCATTTATTCAAGCACACTCGTTTGTTTTTTGAATGGGAGATATTTATTCATGACATACGCTATTGCTCATAAAAAAAAAAGCGCATACAAAATTCTCAAACGAGGCTCGAAAAATAGCCTACATGAATTCCAAGAAAAACATCACAATGCGTAATTTTTGCAATATTCTTAAATCTTGTACAGTACTAACTTTTCCTTAAAAACATCTTTGCATTATTGTACGTAATTTCGATTATGCAAAAGTTCAATTTTTCCCTTTCTTCGCAAGATGAAATACGGTAATCCTCATGGCCCGTTCACTGAAACAGGGCAAAAATTCGTCGTTATACAGAATTGAGATTCCAACTAAGGATTAGTTTGTAAAAAACGAGATTATTTATTAAAGCATTGTTTCAGTGAAGAGAAACTGTAGTGACCAAGATGAATTTGTCATGATTCGTTGTAACGGGATTTCAGTGCACTGTAATGTATACTCGACAGTAACAACGCTCAAATAATTTAAAATAATAAGGCCGGTGGGGGGGGGGGGGGGGGTCATTTAAGAAAAAAATAAAATGGAGAAAAAAATCAAAGAATTTAAAAAAGTAGGGGGGGGGGGGGGGGGGTGTCATTTAAGAATAAAATAAATTGGAGAAAATACAGTAGTAGAATAGAGTGAAAATCTTGGATATTCGGTACTGAATCCCAATCAACCTCAGTCAGTTTCCGGATCATGCGTGTGTGCAAAACAGCCGGCGTCGTAACGAGATGGCGAGTAAAAATGTGCTTCTGGCATTACGTCAGAAACATGCTCGTTTCCTCTCGATACTCACACGTACGCGTGCAGCATAGCAAAAGGGAAAAGGCTCTTGAAAAGGCCACGTCGGATTCAAATAACCTCTCCTTTCCCTGTATTCTTTTCATTTCCCCACCGCACCTCGCACGAGTTCCGGACCAACAAAGTGAGGGAATTTGAGGATGACTCGACGATTCTCTTCTCCATTGATTCACAAGGCTGACAAAACTAAACAAAAGTTTAATTAAAACTAAAAACAAAACGAAATAAAGAAACGGTCGGGGGAAAACACGTGCGGTGAAAATTACATTCCGCAGCCGGTAACGAAATTACAGCAACCACGGGGGTGCTGACTATTTTTATACTGTATATCGACATGCACACAGTAGACTGAGTACAGTATATGTCTGATTGGAATTACTGCATTGAATTGCAGAGTAGAGAGTAGCAGAGTAGCTGCTATAGAGAAAACGTTGTGATGGTCGAGTGTTCGGATGAAACATAGAACGTGTCTCTCTCTCTCTATCTCTCCAGTCAGTCTAATGAAAAGCGGAACACAAGTATATACTTGATGACTCGGATTGCCGCGAGAGACCATCAGCGAGAGAGAGAGAGAGAAAAACCAATCGTTCTTCCTCTGGATTCTACATTGAGTACCATTGTAATGACAATGCAGTCTTTAATTTCAAAGTTTCCCTCTTTCTTTCTTTCCTATATTTCTGTCGAGTATCCCGAGTCCCTTTTCGTCCTTGGTTTCTCGAGGAGAAACGGAAGCGAGTCGAAGGCTGGTTACCTAATCGAGGAAACGAGTGCATGATTTTTATCCGCCGAGGGCGCGTGGAAAATGATTTTCGCCGACGCGATCGGGCCCACTTCGGACGCACGCCGGCTGAATTTCAATTCTCGACGTCTTTTCCTCGTCCGCACCTGCTGCGATCCCACACACACACACACACACAGACACTTTAACGGGGCAGACCTTCGACCGAAATGTTGCCCAACAAACACCGAGAAGCAGATACATTTTTCATCATTCATCAAACAGACAGACACACACAGGCTTTCTCTTGTGCAATTGTTGCAGAATCGTCTCCGAAAAAAAAAAAAGAGTGCAAAGCCATTTCAGTCTCAGATTGTCCACCTGTAAACGTTGATATCAACCAACCAACAAACGCGTCTCTTGCCATTAGGTTTCACAGCAGTAAAATAACATATACTGTACAGTACTCTATACTGGATACGCACTACTGTACTGTACTTTTGGCGAAAAGATCTCGCTCTTCCTCAATGCAGCTTTTCTTTTTTTAAAGCAAAAAAGAGCCAAGAGAAGGACAAATATTGATAAAATGCTGCATTTGCAAGGCTGGAGTGATCGATCCCACTTCGGTCAGTATGATTTTTGCCAACAATGTTGGGCGAGAAACTGTCGGGTGGAGGGGAAAAAAAGAAGAAGAAAAATCCAACCAATGGAAAAATTTTCATTTCCTTGAAATTCCGAGACAGAAAAGGCCCTCTGAAAGACCACTGGAGAAAAACCATCGTGAGCAACAATTTGGGATCATCGAAACGAACGATGAATTTTTATCTTTATTTTTTCGTCTTCTTGCGTGATATCAGTCATGGGGGGGGGGGAGCGACATCTTGTACGCCTCTGAGATCCCCGCGCTTTCCGAGGAATTGCATGGAATCAATCACATACCAGACAGGACACTACATACAAAATTAAGAGCGTAGAATAAAAAACCTGGTTGGGGCCGAGTAAACGAGAGAAAAGGGAAATTTTCTTTTTATGGGAAGGTGGGCGAAAAAGAAAATAAAAAAAAAAATAAAGGAAGAATCGGTTGGAATAAATGGCAAGAGGAGAGAAAAATTCCTGAAAAGTGTTTCTGAAATTCGCCAGCGCATGAACGGTGCAAGCAAAGGAAGAGCAATTGTTTCGGGGTCTTCGGTCACGTATAGTGTTCAGTACTGTACTGCACTTGCTCTTCCGCGTTTTTTTTTTTTTTTTTTTTTTTTTTTTTTAATTCTTTTTTTATTATTTTTTGTGTTTTTTTTTTTTTTTTTTTTTTTTTTTTTTGTCAAACGCTGCGTAATGACCATGGGATTATCATCATGCCAACACTTGAAGTTTCCTTCGTTTCTTCACCGAAAATGAGGAAATCGAACGTCCTCGAAAGAAATAGACTTCTTCTTCATTTAGTTGCATTCCTCGAATGAACTCGGGTGTTTACGCAACATCCCCCCAGTTTCGGAAATCTTCTCGCCCGAGGAGGAATAAAATAAAATCGTAGCACCCGAAATAGCCATGCAAGTTCTCCCTCGAAATATCAACTCGACTGATTGCCCCCATTTTCGAAATGATTGCCCGCTGGAACCTCTGGTGTGTATAAATCCGCATGAATGATGTTCATAAACTACCCCTCGATCGAAATGGCGGCCAATCAACCTCTTTTTTTATTTTTACCCCAGTAGCACGGGTGCACAGACTCATTGCATTCGATTGAAGCATGAGCAGTTACAGTAATGTACCGTACTTTGTTTTCCGGCGACCCATTCCACCTTAAAAAAAAGAAGTAAATGAATGAAATTGAAGATGAAAGCCTTTTGGCCTGACCCCATGAATACATCGCATGTAGCCCTAATAGCTCAAAATACCGCACACCGCAAAAGAAGGAGCTGATCTGCCGGCAGCAGCCTCACATGGAATCACAGCCGAGTCGTCCTCATTTCCACCAGATGACCCCAACATGACCCGAGTTTCATGAGAATGATGAAAAGGACTCATTCATGTCCTGTGTGCAATTCCTGGCCACTGGTATATGATCCAGGTGCTCTATACGCATGCGCTCTCGTTTCGGAAAGCAAGAAAACAAAAATGGCATCATCGATTAAGACAGAGAAATTGAAAGATGAGAAAAACAGCGTTTTTCTTTGCTTGTATCACGCAAAATTTGGTTTTAATATTGTATAGGAAGAAGAAGAACCCGATTCAATGATTTAAAAACAAATATAACGTACCGTAAAAAAAAAAAGAATGATGGGCCTGGATTCAACAAGGACAGATGAGAAACATGGGAGGTGGGGGCGGTGTCGGAGAGAGATGATAGAAGGAAGAAACATTTGTTCGAGGAGAAACTCTGTGTAGCCATGGCGAGGCGAAACTCCCAATGCGTCAAAGAGGATCCCTTTGGCAGAAAGAAAGAAAAAAGAAAACCACGGCGGCTCTCATCGTCGTCCTGGACAATTTGTAATCCTCTCATCGTCGTCGCCTTCGTAATGAAAAGAGGAAGAAGAATGAGGAGAAGATGGAGGAGGTAGAAAGGCGAAACCCACCACGCTGCTCGGCGGTGTAAACACACGTTACCCGACCGCAACAACTCTCACGCTGCTTGGTGTGCGAGCCACTTGACTCGTGAGAAATACTGTGCCTCGATCGTCGTCGGAGTCTCTCGACTGACTACTACACGGAACGGCGTGCGTGGAACAACCCAGGTAAAGAGATACAGTACAAATGGACGAGGAAAAAAAAGGGGGGTGGTGGGGAGAAACAAGGAGGAAAATAAAATGAAATAAAATGCCCACCACGGGGGTCTTTCATCAGGGCGCCGATGAGAACGCGGGCCGCACACAAAGTAGAGGCCCCGCGGCGAGCAAGACCGACTGACTCTGACCGGGCGAAACAGCGCCCGGGTCACACTCACAACACCACCACCGCAGCCAATGAAAGGGGAAATGAGGGAACATTCCGCCTGAATTCTTCTTGCACAACCCTGGAAAGAAGCGCCTCGCATCCATCCCAACACTTTCCACCTCCATGCATCATTACAGCTGCGTTTTTATTTTATTTATTCATTTTTTTTATCTTTACTCGGAAAAAATACAAAATCAATCCATTTTCCTTCAAATTGACAGTTTATTACACACAGGTCTGATGACGGTACATGCAGGCATCAGCTACTGCACGTACAATGTACAGTATTGTGCGTTTCCCACCGGCAATGTAAATGTGCTCAACTTGAACCGCAACTAATAACTGAAAATTCCTGCAGAAATCAAAGTCACCATTTATCTGCCAATCAATGTCAATTTCGCCCGATGATGATTTCGACTTTGCCTTTGATTTTGAACTGGGGTTTTTTTTTTAAATATATATTGTACATAGAAGACATACTACAGTAATGTACTGTATATCTCACGTCCTGAATAATTCTGCGGAACGGGAGGGTCTGGATGTATACGCACTTGATGCATTGTACAGTATTGTCTGCGTGCACTAATAAAGTAATGTACTGTAATTTGCCGCACATCGCATCAACCAAAAGCATTTCAGTCTCGGACGCCCAAAATTGACCAACGCTCTGCTGGATCACTGTGCCAATAAATCAGCATCAAAATCAGCATCATCATCATTGTCGTCGTCGTCGGCAAAGTACTGTACTGTATTGTACATCTCTAAGGGGCCTCGGCAACTCGGCGCAAAGCAGGTGCGAAGGAAACGAAAGAGTTGGGTGATGGGTGGGTGGCTTCGCAAGACGCATGTGTTTGACGGGCTTGTACAGCACAGCGAAACCCAGACAGCAATTGAAACCCCGCTTTGATGAATGAGGGCCGCCGAGCGGGAGGGCTGGCCCTGTGGTGGTTCTGGGCACATACACGTCCCTCGTCACGGAGGGGAATAAAATACTGTACTGTAGTGCTGAACGTTACACGTAAAAGTATACAGTACAGTACAGTACAACAAGCAGCTTCGGGGCACAACAGTACAGCATTCGCCTTTCATTCTGCCATGCTGCATGCTGGGGAGTCGGCCATTATTGAAATGAATTCGAACCGAATAAAGAGAGGATCGAAGACTTGTTCTTTCCGGCACGACGCATCTTTCTTCTTTTTATTCTTCTTCAACTCTGAGGGCAATATAATTTTGGTCAGGGATTTTTTTTTTTTTTTTTTTTTTTTTAGACGCGCACCAGGGTTTTTACATTGCTCTTCTACTGCCTTTTTTTATTTTTTACCTCGCTTCTCAATGAGGCAAATAAAAAATATAATAATTCACTCGGGAAACAATAGGCAATAGTTTTTACCCGGCATTCCAGCAGGTAATCGTTTAATCCAACTCGGGATAACCACTAGCTCTTCCAACGGTTCAACCATTTTTCCACGTCGTCAAACAGAGAAAGTCACCCACCACGAGAAACCAGACCACGCAGGCGAGTGAGGGAACGGGATTTAGAAGCAATTTCACTTCATGTCATTGTATTAGGAACTAATTTTTTTACATTTTAGGAGCACTATTTCCGGGATGGAGAACTGAGCCAAAAATATCAGTCGGGGAAAAATGGGTTTCTCGTGCTGAAAAAAAAGAAAAAACGGCTCTCATTACTCACCGTATTTGGCTTATATATAGAGGCTTTTCTCCATTCGGTGAGGTGGAAAATTTCCGAAGAAGGATCATTCGGAAAAAATTGATACATCGATTCGTTTTCGAGCAGTGCTTCGGAGTGCTGACAAAAATTGCTGCACTCGACAAAATTTTCTTCGGGAGGACGGTTTTTTTTTCTTTCTTAAAGGAATACGTGGCTGAATGAAAACACTACAGCGATGTAGGGCAGATCGTCACTTTTTTCAGAACGAGAATTATTTGCCGCTCCCACGGAGGAATAAAACAAAAAAAAGGGTCGGGTCAAACAAGCACAAATCGTACAGTACTTCTTGGCGGGATTCAGGCAGACCATCGATAAATTGTATTATGCCAATAAGGTCTCCTCTACTTTCTCCATTCCCTCGACATTGTTAACGTATAATTGTATTTCGCCACTTGAGAAACAGCGAGCATGAAACCAGCCAAATTTTGACAGAATGTTAGACTCGTATAAAAGAGCAAGGCAACGACGGAAAGCAGAGAAACGCAATATTTTCTGCTATATGTACACCCACAGTAGAGGTACACAGCACATGTACAGTTCTGTATTGTACTGTATTTTACATTGTACTGCACTGTACAGTATTGCAGTAAGAGGGACTCTCTATTCCGGCCATCGTGGAGTCTTGAGCATGATCAATTCAACGAGTCTTTTCACTGTGTTGAAGGTGCGGGGGGATCGGTATATCTTAATTATTTCTGCAACAACTCCATGGCGTCCTCCCTCATCAGCTTAGGTTAAATGCGAGAGGATGCAGTAATGGAATTAATTCCGCCCTGCGGCGTGTGACTCACTATCCGCGGTGGTTCAGTAATAACTAATGTTGCACCGATGATGAAATACGAATAAGATTAGCAGTGCGATGATGGGCTCAAGTCTCGAAAGAGCGGCGAATAATGCACACAAGAGAAAATGAAGTACATTATTGTATTCAAATCGGTAACACATGGTACTTTTTTTAATGCATTCCCCAAGGATTTTTGTTCGTGTTTTTAATTTGTTTTGGTTGCAAGGACCTTTTCTTATTTGCGCGCAAATTCCATTTCCAATCAAGTGCACACACGTGTGTGCTAACCTCATAACCTGAACAGGAGAGAACAGAACCTAGCCTTCAACTGAAGGTTACACCAAGAGTAATTGCATCCTGACCCAATCTCGCGAATATTGGCGAAAGCGCAGTAATCTGGTTGGTAGGCTTCAACCGACAACAGAGAGATGGGCTCCATATTTGGGAGATGGAGAACCCCGAAAAACGCCAACCCGTTGCTGCTGCTTGGCTTATATACAGTAGAGTACTGTACCAGCATTTCATATGGTACTGTAGAACAGTATTCTCAGAAAGCAGCCTTCTCTTCTACGGGCACAACGAGGATTTCCTAGCCCCACCAGTCCTTCGCCATACGATAAGACCCAAATTACTGTATACACACTCGTGTGTAAAGCACAGCAGCTTCGGACAACGGCAATGTTGTCAAAGCTAGTTCTCTCAAAGGCCAAAAACATTCATGGGCCGCAGAAGCAGCAGCACAAGCATAGCATGTATGCAGGAGGACGGTACTACAAGCCCAACACTGCACAAGAATAAAACAAAATAATTATAGTAGATTAAAAAATTAATCTAAAAAACCACGTTTTTCAAGTAAGACTAAAAAGCACAAAAAAATTTAGTAGATTAAAAATTCATCTAAAAAACCACGTTTTGAAAAAGGAAAAAATAACCTTAAACGTGGTGCGCATGGAGATTGTTGGGAAGAAGTGATATACAAATGAAATAGATGCGCAAACAAATGAATAGCTAGTCGGGAAGTGAGCAAAATTTGATCCGGACAAACAAACGGACAAGAAAGCGAGTTAATAAAAACGTGTTAAAATGAGCAACACCCAGTCTACACTGCCCCTGGTTACGTTGATATGGTGCTGCTGCCTGCTGGTTATTGGTGCGTGCACGGCACCTACAGTATACAGTATACGCGTACTGTATGTTGCACCCCGGACACTGTTGCCCTTCATCTCGTATCCCACGCCACGCGCGGGATCCGAAAGATCGGATTTGTGACACAGCCGGAACCCACGAAACCTCAGAGCACGCACCCGACACCCACGGCACGAACACCGCAACAATGTCACCCACCCCCAGCCCCTCATCGGCGTGTGTGATTGCAGAACATCCTCTTTCCCGAGCATCAAGAATCAAGTTCAAGGTGCTGCATCGATGCATACGTTTCGTCAGACGAAGACGTCACTTTCGAGCAACATTCTAGCTGCAAATTCGGTATCATCGACATGTCATGCACGAAAACAAAGAAAGATGGACACGGTCAAGTATTTGTACGAGGAGAACAATTCGCTTTCATTGATTTTCATAGCATACATTCTCCTTTCCCAGAGGATCCATCAAAAGAAAATCGTAATACAGTACTGTACTGTATCGACATTCCACGATAGTATAGAGGAACGCTAGCATTCCAGCCAAGTGTATTCAGGCAGAAATTCTGTAAAAAATTCAAAGAGGTGGGGTACTGTACTATGCATTAGAATATTAGATGGCCTGGACAGTGTTATCCAGAAAGGATAAATCTCTGTTTTGCCTCAGTTATGAGGGAGCACACTTTGTGCATTCTCAAATCAATCATTGCAACCAATCAAATTTTTTCCAAATTCATCAATACTTCCCTTTCTAGAAAAAGAAATATTTTCTGTTGCTGTGAGTGAATGAAAGGTGTGCACGCATAATAGATGAATCCAGAGCAATCTGGAAACAAAAGAAGTCTCACACTATTTCCTTTCTTTTTTTTCTTTTTCAAAGGATAACAATCCAAATAAAAAAGAATGTCAAAGCTACTTTGAAAGAAACAACATGATCACCGAATGATTGATGGACGCATGAAAAAATTTTGAAAATTTGAAAAATCTTAATAATCTTTTCTGCAATCTAGTCTTGATCTAGTTTTCAAAAATGAAAATATTTCCGTTTAGGTTTTTCCTATGCATTGAAATACAGTAGTTACTATGCACATGTAAAAAGTTTAACTGGTGCGTATATTGCAGCATATATGTGGGTATTGCATACAGTATCTATCATACTCTTGGGTATTCCGACTGAGGGTTACGGAATTGTCGGCCATTCAATTGCAGTCTGCTTGATGATTCCTTCACCTGAGCACAGAGAATCAAGAAGGACCTGCTTGCTGCAAGTGAGTGCTCGTGCATCAGGCAGGTACGTGGCCAAGCATGGCATGCATGCATAAGTACATACATACATACATATATATATACAGCATGTGGCAAGTGAGTCTCATGGTCCGCAATAATGAGACGTCTCCAGCTGCTCATTATTCGCGGCCTCCTTAAACCGCCTATCGATGTTGAGGCGGAAAGTAGCGGCCTGTCAACTCGTCGCTCGCTGCCTGCCTGTGGTCACTCTCTATCTCTCTCTCTCTCTCTCTCTGCCTCTCTCCCTCCTGCTCTTACTGCCCTGTCATCTGTGTACCGTATTTACACATGATGCATGCACAGCACAGTGTAGGTTTTCTGCTTTGGCAATGCACAAATACATACTCTCTCTACTGTACCCTACCGTACGCTTGGCTCCTCTCGCGGGTGGCTCTGATGGCTATCGGGCTATTTCCCTTCACTGACGAGGCTGAACGGATTGATTGTCGATGCCCGAGGACTGTGTAATGTGGAAATAATTGCTCTGCACGAGGCAGCAGACACACACACACGATAGTCTCTTTCTCTCCATCTCTATATCTTTCTCGCAACCGTCTCAATCTAACCAGCAAGCAAACACGACAACGACGACGATAACGACACAGGAGGATATTCCGCAGAAGAGTAATGGTTGGTGCAGCTCGCCAACCATCTCCTGCAGGCCAGTCCATGACCCAGCTATACGCGTGAAAGCAATAAGTCTGTAGACGTTGGTCAAAAAAACAAAACAAAACAAAAAATAAAATAAAAGCAGCAGCGAAGAAAGAAATGTGGGCAATGCTCCTTTACATGTGCATTTCTTGGGAGTAGGGGGCCTCTCTGGATTGATTCTCATGATGATTGGACAATTGAAATGATGACTAGAAAAAAACACACACACAAAAGGTTCTGCCCCCATCTCTGTCCACATCATCTCGCAGAGACTCGAACCCGAAGCCATCAGCGTATCGCGTGATTGCGATACTCTGCTCCTCGACCGTCATTAAGACACAATAATCACAGCTGTCCTCTCGTCCGTCAAGTCGAACTTTCGGCAAGTATCAACCCGCTAGCTTCCCCGCTCCGAAAAAAAAATAATAATACAGTAAATGAATAAAACCAGGTCCAGAAGAAAGAAGACGGCATTACACTGCTTCGAGTGACAGGATTGTATGCTTCTGTCAGCAGTTGATTGATGAAAATAGCAAAGTCATTTTGTCGAGTACCACAGCCAGAAGGCGAGCATTCCTCCTTCCTATTCCTTTTTATTTTCTTCATCTTGCCTCAGCATGACACACCACAAGTGTTTTTTTTTTCACTCCAACTATGTATTGTACGTTTTTACGCTCAGGAAACAGTATTCCAATTCCTGCTAAAAAGGCCCAGAGAGAAACAGACGAGAATTTTCCACAAGCAGTGCAATTTTTTTTTATATTTTCTTCTCAAATAGAAGCCTCAAAATACTCATACTGAACTTACAAATCACAAAACTTTCATCAGGAGGAAATTCCGAGTCTGACTTCAAGGTAGGTGCATCAGTACTGTTTAGCATTGTTTCTTTTACAAAATGGTCTTTAGAGGATCCCCACAAACAAAATGTTGACAATTTTTAAACAAAAATCGTTGACAACTACCATTGCAAACCAAATTTAAGCTATTCACTCATTCTTTAGCCAAGTGAAAGAGTCGAAAATCTAGTAATTTGAAAAATTCATCTTGAAAATATTATTCAGCGATAGAAAAAAGTTTTGATCGAACTTGAAATGCGTTCATAAAAAACTTGAAAAAATTCGAATCGAATTATCAACAGAACTTTAAAATTCGCCGAATTTCAACATTTTCTGAACATGGTAATGCTAGGCCCCATGCAGAAACAACGGATGCAATTTAAATTTTGAAAAAAATGTCCCTGTAAAGTCGTTAAAAGACGAGTAGTGGCGTGCATGCATTTATCCGTGCAAAATATTCATTCTTCTTCGGCGAAACACGTCGTGGAAAATGTGGAATTGTCCCTGAACATCTTTCCTCTTCGAGTATAACAATGTTTGCCTTCTACTTTCGAAAATGTCTCAGGATTGCAGAAAAGTGCTCTTCAGATAATGGAGAAAAATCGTCCTTCCTTTTTCGCTGAGCGTCGGAATAAGAGGCTCCGATTTTCTTTTCACCACAATAACACACCGATTTTCTTTCCATCGTCCGCAGAAAGATACAGTGCTGTATTGCTTTAAAAAAAAGGGGGGGGGGGTGAACGCCCCTCCACGGAAAATAAGTACAGTAGCATAATTCGTATTTGAGGCAAGTTATCCACTGCCCATCATACACTATTGGTAAATAAATTTCAAATGCTTGCCAACGAAAACATGTTGGAACCAAGTAATGACAAGGCAACGGATTCCTAACGTCATCAAGAGAATAGCAAACGTTTTCGGCAAAATTATTTCCCCCCAAAGAAATCGTTACATGATGCAAGAATGAATTAGAAGGCTTTATCCGGAAGGAATCAAGGACTGCTACGTGCCACAAAACCTGGGAAGTCTGGGAGCTTTTGCACAAAAGGCTGCCTCGTACTGTACAACTAACTAATTATGCTCCGTGCGCTGCGGTGACATGATTATGCTGAAGATATTGTTAACCCGAAAAATCGAGTTAATTTTATCAAATCTACATCGAGCACTTGCTTCTTCTATTGAATAGAAGTCGTATTAATAAAAAATAAAAATGTATTTACCACGGAAATCAGAGCATATCTGTGAAGAAGAACTCACGATGAGCCAACCTCAAGGCACTGATTTCTCACCACATCCTAACCCAATAATGCATTTTTGAAAGTGAAATCATGCGCAACTATGCATAACCGCGCTGTTATCGATTCTTTCGCAACCTCTTCGAAAGGAATGCCAATGCATGAACAACTGCAGTTCCTCCATCGTTAATTCCGAGTTTTAAAACGTTTCATAAGTTTCCAATACATACAGTGTAGATGAAAATAGAGTACTATTTTCTAGGTCTTTCTTGAGTTGCAGCATGAGGCCCAGCAGTTGCCTTCACCCATATTAGCCCCCTTTACAGCTGTAGCATATAATGTCTCCAACCAAAACACTAAATACAGACAGTACTGTACCATGATTGAAACCGAGACGAAAAGGGATACGCCAAGTGATCGAAAAACGCCACCGAGAATTAATTCCCAATGCGGCGAGTCAACGATCACAGTGTAACGTATTTTAATACTGTATGCTGTATACTGTATAAACAAAATAATAGAGAGAGAGATGTGCTCTTACACATTACAGTACATCAGTACAGTGTAACGAAATAAGTTGTTGCCAGCGCCTGCCGCAAGAAGCGCAGCGCAGCCCTCATTCCATATTTGTCGCGCTCCTTTCCAAAGGGGTACAGTACTTGTACAAATACAGTACAGTACAGCATACTCGTCGTACTATACTGAACGGATGGACAGATGCGACCCGGTCGGTAATGGCGACGGGCAGTGTGCGCGTAGTCTTCTTGAAGGAGAGTTTTTATCGCCCGGCGGAATTACGAGCAACACAGATTCAACCAGAGTAGAGCAGAGTAATCTCGCAGGGCAGGGCAAGGGGATCGCAGTACAGTATATATATCGCGAGTTACCACGTAAAGCACTTGGTTTACAACCCTAATCCTGACGGCGGGGGCATCACGAAACGACCGAGTCAAGCTGTTCTTCGCTTCCAACGTTGGGCAAGCGTGTGCTTCTTCCTCACGGCAAATTTCTTGCGTGTCCAGGTCAAGATATAAATGAATAAATGCATGGTAAAGTATATGCGTAATAAGAGAAACGGAAAATTGCATAAAAGTGATATGCAAAATATTAGGTAACGAGGATGAGACCGATTAACCAATGCATGTCCTAGCTGCGTAGTGCAGATGAAAGTTTTTTTTACTATCAGTTCTATCACAACAGTCGTGTCCAAGGATGTTATTCTCCGGATCACATGTACCGTATTTCTACACACGTGTGTTCGGAAAGTTAGACTGGAGTGAAGTTTTAGAAGCTGCGCACGAAAACTGGTATACAGGCAGCAACGAGTTCTCTCCCAACAGAAAGCTGCTCCTATAGTACATCAACAACTTTTAAAGACTGTATTTGCAAATAAAAAATAAACAGAGAAACAAGTCTGGTTCACGCAAAAACAAAAAAAAATCATTTTGCAGCAATCTATCTATCCGAAAACACGTATCCCAAAACCCGATCAACAACCACGTACATGAAAGTACTGTATGCTTTCCTGATGAATCGGTCACAGGAGGCAGAAATTAAACAGATCAAGTTGAAAACGAGTAGATCGAAGCACCCGATTGCGTATTCCTTTTCATGAATGATGAGCAAAGTTCTGATCGAGTGAATAGAACAAAAGACCAGAAAAAGAAAACAAATCGTTCGTCTCATTTCATTTTATTCTGCAAGTGGCGGGGCATTCGTGACAAGCGTAATTGTACCCTAAAATAATGCACAAGTAGAGTAGAGTTGAAAATGGAAGCAACGGGGGCACGATGTTGGCTGATGGTGAAGGCCAGGCCGTCAATCAAACGAGGCTAATCGAAATTACCCGCTGCCTTGTTACTTTTCTCTTGATTCTAAATGAGACGTAAGCACGTGCGAAAACACTCAGAGACGATAGGAAAGCGCTTTTCTTTGCAATTTTTTATTATTATTTTGAATGCATACACCACGTGACTGCTTTACTGCTGCTGTGTGCCTCAGCAAAAACCTCTACGAGCGGACGCAATTCTTTTTTTTTTTTTTTTTTTTCTTCTCAAGATTTCCTATGTGCTGTAGTATCATGCAGTACTGAATGCTTCGTTACGTATTTCGCGTAGTTACGCCACAGCGGACTCTCGACAAGTCCGATTGCCGAAGACCCTCAATTTCATCTTGCCCGATTGCTCAATTCATGGTAATGAGGCGTACGGAAGGATCATAATACGATGCCTTTCCATGTTTTATTCTTGACCTCATGCAACAAGCAATCACAACACGTTCGGTTACGGACAAGCCAGCAACCGATGGCCGGCAACGGGGAAGGAAATAAAGTGAATCAAGTCTGACGATTGCCGAGTTTTCCCAACGTTTTTTAGCCGAGAGCCTCATAATGCGGCGGTGAATTGAGCGAGGGGAAACAAAAGATTTACGACTCGCAGCAGTGTGCACTCGAGTTGCCGAAACTGGCACGTTTCCTCGCCCTATAATGTACAGTACTGTACTGAACAAGGGTACCTCGAGTACCGACTATCCGGATAGTACAGTACTGTAAAACACCGGCACGAACGCGGAAAATCCAGTGCTCGCTCTCCTCCATTCCTCAATTTATCGCCGGGCTTCCTTAATCCTCCTGTACGGGTCTCCTCGTTGTCGTACAGTGCTGTATATTGATGTGTACATGAATCGTAAAAAAAAGAAGAGGAAATTAATAAGAATAATAATAATAATAATAAGAGCATTAATACTGCAAGACGAGTCTGACATGGAAAATGAGTCGAACGCGAGCAAAGACTGCATGCTTGCTTAAAAGTAAGTGCAGCAAGCAGTACAGTAGAATTCTGGACCAGAGCCACCGGCGGCTCAGCGAGAATCACGTCGCCCTGGGCATCCAATTGAAAAGCCATCCCAGCTCCGAGGGCTACACAACTCGCTCGTTTCTCCTTCATTTCTCTGCCCTCACGTGCAGTGGCCATTACGGGTCCTTTTTTATCGGCGTGAATTAGCCTGCCTTCCGGTTGACGAGGAAATAATGGTATGACTGGGCAGAGAAATTTAATTGCCGCCGCGCGTCGCAAACAAGCCTCGTCCTCCGCCTTCCCCGACTGCACATCACGCAAAGTGAAACGAGCGAAAACACCCCCGGCGGGATGAAAACGCAATCCGATCAAGCAGAGTACAGTACACTATTCTATTCTACCCTATACTGTACTGTACTCGACTCTCCTGTACGGTTCCTGGGAAAACCACACGCGCGCCTCGACATATGTTCCAGCAAATGCACGACAGCAGTGAGACACGTACTGTACACTACTTTTGTAACGAGAGAAACCACCCGAGGAATAAAAAATAAAACAATTAAAGATTCAAATGTGCCGAAAATGACTGTACTGTACTGTGTTTACTCGACTACTTTACCACGCACCCTTCTCACGTAAGACGCACCAGGGTTTCTCAGTGAAAACGGACAATATTTTTAAAATTCTACATCAGAGTAAGACACTCAGCCCTTTATAGTGACTCTAAAGACCCAAATTTGAATTTTGACGTGAATATTTCACCGGAATACACGACCAATTCTCAATTCTTTCCAATATTGTATCACGTTTTTCTGTTAAAATTAGTTCAAAATTTCCCGTAAAACTAGAAAATAATGAACACTTGAACTTATTGTACAAGAGTAGAACTTTTTGAAAGATGGATACTCATGAGGCGATTTGAAAGAAGAAAAAAAAAAAAAAGATGCGCATGGTACAACGGTACGTCAATACGGTAATACTGTACTGCACATCACATGAATACGTACAACTTTCTTGAAAATACTGTACAGCAAGGTAAAATAATGAACCCCGTGTTTGATGTGGGGATTTTCCGCGAAAAACACCCCCTGCGCGAAGTGACACGGAAATCTGAGTAATTCGCGCCAACACGAATTGGCGCGCAAAAATACAAGAGGCGGCAATAAAACCCTCAAAGAGATAGCCCCAAAACCATTAAAGCGAAGACCAG